>JANJGN010000105.1:477500-582500 GCA_026770705.1 Isurus oxyrinchus | reverse complement strand
GTCTGTTTCGAGGGACATTTACTCTATCTAACCCTGTGCTGGACCTGCCCTGATAGTGTTTGATGCAGCCTGTGTAGAGGGAGATTTGTTCTGGGCCTGACACTTGTTCTGCACCTGCCCTGGCAGTAATTCGTGGGAACCGTGCAGTGTGAGATGTACTCACGACCTAACCATTGTAGATCCAATCCTGCCATTGTTTAATTTGACAGAAGATGGAACTTCACACTCGATCTAACCACAAGTTGCATCTGAACTGGTAGAGTGTATACTTTTAGAATCACAGAATATTTATGGCTCAGAAGGAGGCCTCTTGTCCAATTGTGTCTGTGCAGGCTGATAAACCAGCAAGAAATCCTAATCCCACCTTCTAGAATCTGGTCTGTAGTCCTGCACGTTACATGTGGTCTGGGATTAGATGTGTGTCCCTGGGGAGTGCTCTGGGATTAGCTGTGTGTCACTGGGGAGTGCTCTGGGATTAGCTGTGTGTCACTGGGGAGTGCTCTGGGATTAGCTGTGTGTCCCAAGGGGGTGCTCTGGGATTAGACGTGTGTCGCGGTATGTCCCTGGGGAGTGTGTGCAGTATTGCTGTGTGTCCCTGGGCAGTGTGTGCAGTATTGCGGTGTGTCCCTGGGGAGTGCATGCAGTATTGCTGTGTGTCCCTGGGAAGTGTGTGGAGCATTGCTGTGTGTCCCTGGAGAGTGTGTGGAGTATTGCGGTGTGTCCCTGGAGAGTGTGTGGAGTATTGCTCTGTGTCCCTGGGGAGCGAGTGGTGTATTGCTGTATGTCCATGGGGAGTGTGTGCTGTATTGCTGTGAGTCCCCGGGGAGTGTGTGCTTTATTGCTGTGTGTCCATGGGGAGTGTGTGGAGTATTGCTGTGTGTTCCTGGGGAGTGTGTGGAGTATTGCTGTGTGTTCCTGGGGAGTGTGTGGATTATTGCTGTGTGTCCCTGGGGAGTGTATGCAGTGTTGCTGTGTGTCCCTGGGGTGTGTGTGGAGTATTGCTGTGTGTCCCTGGGAAGCGAGTGGAGTATTGCTGTGTGTCCCTGGAGAGTGTGTGGAGTATTGCGGTGTGTCCCTGGAGAGTGTGTGCAGTATTGCTCTGTTTCCCTGGTGAGCAAGTGGAGTATTGATGTGTGCCCGTGGGGAGTGTGTGGAGTATTGCTGTGTGTCCCTGGGGAGTGTGTGCAGTATTGCTTTGTGTCCCTGGGGAGTGTGTGCAGTATTGCTATGTGTCCCTGGGGAGTGTGTGCTGTATTGCTGTGTGTCCCTGGAGAGTGTGTGAAGTATTGCTGTGTGTTCCTGGGGAGTGTGTGGAGTATTGCTGTGTCTCCCTGGAGAGTGTGTACAGTATTGCTGTGTGTCCCTGGGGAGCGAGTGGAGTATTGCTGTGTGCCCGTGAGGAGTGTGTGCAGTATTGCTGTGTGACCCTGGGGAATGTGTGGTGTATTGCTGTGTGTCCCTGGGGAGTGTGTGGAGTATTGCTGTGTGTCCCCGGGGACTGTATGCAGTCTTGCTGTGTGCTTCTGTGGAGTGTGTGCAGTGTTGCTGCCTGTCCCTGGGGAGTGTGTGGATTATTGCTGTGTGTCCCTGGGCAGTGTGTGGAGTATTGCTGTGTGTCCCTGGGGAGTGTATGCAGTATTGCAGTATGTTTCTGGGGAGTGTGTGCATTGTTGCTGTGTGTCCCTGGGGAGTGTGTGGAGTATTGCTGTGTGTTCCTGAGGAGTGTGTGCAGTGTTGCTGTGTGTCCCTGGGGAGTGTGTGCTGTACTGCGGTGTATCTTTTGGGAGTGTGTGCTGTATTGCTGTTTGTCCTTGGGGATCGTGTGGATTATTGCTGTGTGTCCCTGGGGAGTGTATGCAGTATTGCTGTGTCTCCTTGTGGAGTGTGTGCAGTATTGTTGTTTGTCCGTGGTGAGTGTTTGCAGTATTGCTGTGTGTTCCTGGGGAGTGTGTGCAGTATTGATGTGTGTCCCTGGCGAGTTACTGCAGTATGTTTGACTGTCCCTGGCGAGTTAGTGCAATATTGCTGTCTGTCACTTGGGAGTGTGTCAGGATTTGCTGCTTGTCACTGGTGAGTGTGTCAGGATTTGTTGCTGTTACTTGGGTAGAGTGTTGGGATTTGCTGTGTGTCCCTGGGTAGTGTGTTGGGATTTGCTGTATGTCCCTGGGGAGTGTGGTGGGATTAGTTGTATGTCCCTGGGAGGTCTGCTGGGATTTGCTGCATGTCCCTGGCGAATGTGCTGGGATTTGCTGCGGTCCCCTGGGGAGTGTGTCAGGAATTGCTGTGTGTCCCTGGGGAGTGTGTGCAGTATCGCTGTGTGTCTCTGGGGAGTGTGTGGAGTATTGATGTGTGTCCCTGGAGAGTGTGTGGAGCATTGCTGTATGTCCCTGGGGAGTGTGTGGAGTATTGCTGAGTGTTCCTGGGGAGTGTGTGGATTATTGATGTGTGTCCCTGGGGAGTGTGTGGAGTATTGCTGTGTGTCCCTGGGGAGTGTGTGGAGTATTGATGTGTGTCCCTGGGGAGTGTGTGGAGTATTGCTGTGTGTCCCTGGGGAGTGTGTGCAGTATCGCTGTGTGTTCCCAGGGAGTGTGTGCAGTATTGCTGTGTGTCCCTGGGCAGTGTGTCCATTATTGCTGTGTGTCCCTGGGTAGTGTGAGCAGTATTGCTGTGTGTCTCTGGGGAGTGTGTGCAGTAGTGCTGTGTGTCCCTGGAGAGTGTGTGGAGTATTGCTGTGTATCCCCGGGGAGAGTGTGGAGTATTGCTGTGTGTCCCTGGGGAGTGTGTGCAGTATTGCTATGTGTCCCTGGGGAGTGTGTGCAGTATTGCTGTGTGTCCCTGGGAAGCGAGTGCCGTATTGCTGTGTGTCCCTGTTAAGCGAGTGGAGTATTGCTGTGTGTCCCTGGAGAGTGTGTGGTGTATTGCTCTGTGTCCCTGGAGAGTGTGTGGAGTATTGCTGTTATGCCCGTGGGGAGTTTGTGCCATGTTGCTGTGTGTCCCTGGGGAGTGTGTGCTGCATTGCTGTGTGTCCCTGGGGAGTGTGTGGAGTATTGCTGTGTGTCCCTGGGGAGTGTATGCAGTATTGCTGTGTGCTTCTGTGGAGAGTGTGCAGTGTTGCTGTGTGTCCCTGGGGAGTGTGTGGAGTATTGCTGTGTGTTCCTGAGGAGTGTGTGGAGTATTGCTGTGTGTCCCCGGGGACTGTATGCAGTATTGCTGTGTGCTTCTGTGGAGTGTGTGCAGTGTTGCTGTGTGTCCCTGGGGAGTGTGTGCTGTATTGCTCTGTGACCCTGGGGAGTTTGTGCTGTATTGCTGTGTGTCCGTGGGGAGTGTGTGGAGTATTGCTGTGTGTTCCTGAGGAGTGTGTGCAGTGTTGCTGTGTGTCCCTGGGGAGTGTGTGCTGTATTGCGGTGTGTCTTTTGGGAGTGTGTGCTGTAATGCTGTTTGTCCTTGGGGATCGTGTGGATTATTGCTGTGTGTCCCTGGGGAGTGTATGCAGTATTGCTGTGTCTCCTGGTGGAGTGTGTGCAGTATTGTTGTTTGTCCCTGGGGAGTGTGTGCTGTATTGCTGTGTGACCCAGGGGAGTGTGTGCTGTATTGCTGTGTGTCCCTGGGGAGTGTGTGGAGTATTGCTGTGTGTTCCTGAGGAGTGTGTGCAGTGTTGCTGTGGTGTCCCTGGGGAGTGTGTGCTGTATTGCTGTTTGTCCTTGGGGATCGTGTGGATTATTGCTGTGTGTCCCTGGGGAGTGTATGCAGTATTGCTGTGTCTCCTTGTGGAGTGTGTGCAGTATTGTTGTTTGTCCGTGGTGAGTGTTTGCAGTATTGCTGTGTGTCCCTGGGGAGTGTGTGCAGTATTGATGTGTGTCCCTGGCGAGTTACTGCAGTATGTTTGACTGTCCCTGGCGAGTTAGTGCAATATTGCTGTCTGTCACTTGGGAGTGTGTCAGGATTTGCTGCTTGTCACTGGTGAGTGTGTCAGGTTTTGTTGCTGTTACTTGGGTAGTGTGTTGGGATTTGCTGTGTGTCCCTGGGTAGTGTGTTGGGATTTGCTGTATGTCCCTGGGCAGTGTGGTGGGATTAGTTGTATGTCCCTGGAAGTGTGCTGGGATTTGCTGCATGTCCCTGGCGAATGTGCTGGGACTTGAAGCGGTCCCCTGGGGAGTGTGTCAGGAATTGCTGTGTGTCCCTGGGGAGTGTGTGCAGTATCGCTGTGTGTCTCTGGGGAGTATGTGGAGTATTGATGTGTGTCCCTGGGGAGTGTGTGGAGCATTGCTGTGTGTCCCTGGGGAGTGTGTGGAGTATTGCTGAGTGTTCCTGGGGAGTGTGTGGATTATTGATGTGTGTCCCTGGGGAGTGTGTGGATTATTGATGTGTGTCCCTGGGGAGTGTGTGGAGTATTGCTGTGTGTCCCTGGGAAGTGTGTGGAGTATTGATGTGTGTCCCTGGGGAGTGTGTGGAGTATTGCTGTGTGTCCCTGGGGAGTGTGTGCAGTATCGCTGTGTGTTCCCAGGGAGTGTGTGCAGTATTGCTGTGTGTCCCTGGGCAGTGTGTCCATTATTGCTGTGTGTCCCTGGGTAGTGTGAGCTGTATTGCTGTGTGTCTCTGGGGAGTGTGTGCAGTAGTGCTGTGTGTCCCTGGAGAGTGTGTGGAGTATTGCTGTGTATCCCCGGGGAGAGTGTGGAGTATTGCTGTGTGTCCCTGGGGAGTGTGTGCAGTATTGCTATGTGTCCCTGGGGAGTGTGTGCAGTATTGCTGTGTGTCCCTGGGAAGCGAGTGCCGTATTGCTGTGTGTCCCTGTTAAGCGAGTGGAGTATTGCTGTGTGTCCCTGGAGAGTGTGTGGTGTATTGCTCTGTGTCCCTGGAGAGTGTGTGGAGTATTGCTGTGTGCCCGTGGGGAGTTTGTGCCATGTTGCTGTGTGTCCCTGGGGAGTGTGTGCTGCATTGCTGTGTGTCCCTGGGGAGTGTGTGGAGTATTGCTGTGTGTCCCTGGGGAGTGTATGCAGTATTGCTGTGTGCTTCTGTGGAGTGTGTGCAGTGTTGCTGTGTGTCCCTGGGGAGTGTGTGGAGTATTGCTGTGTGTTCCTGAGAAGTGTGTGGAGTATTGCTGTGTGTCCCCGGGGACTGTATGCAGTATTGCTGTGTGCTTCTGTGGAGTGTGTGCAGTGTTGCTGTGTGTCCCTGCGGAGTGTGTGCTGTATTGCTCTGTGACCCTGGGGAGTTTGTGCTGTATTGCTGTGTGTCCGTGGGGAGTGTGTGGAGTATTGCTGTGTGTTCCTGAGGAGTGTGTGCAGTGTTGCTGCGTGTCCCTGGGGAGTGTGTGCTGTATTGCGGTGTGTCTTTTGGGAGTGTGTGCTGTAATGCTGTTTGTCCTTGGGGATCGTGTGGATTATTGCTGTGTGTCCCTGGGGAGTGTATGCAGTATTGCTGTGTCTCCTGGTGGAGTGTGTGCAGTATTGTTGTTTGTCCCTGGGGAGTGTGTGCTGTATTGCTGTGTGACCCTGGGGAGTGTGTGCTGTATTGCTGTGTGTCCCTGGGGAGTGTGTGGAGTATTGCTGTGTGTTCCTGAGGAGTGTGTGCAGTGTTGCTGTGGTGTCCCTGGGGAGTGTGTGCTGTATTGCTGTTTGTCCTTGGGGATCATGTGGATTATTGCTGTGTGTCCCTGGGGAGTGTGTGGAGTATTGCTGAGTGTTCCTGGGGAGTGTGTGGATTATTGATGTGTGTCCCTGGGGAGTGTGTGGATTATTGATGTGTGTCCCTGGGGAGTGTGTGGAGTATTGCTGTGTGTCCCTGGGAAGTGTGTGGAGTATTGATGTGTGTCCCTGGGGAGTGTGTGGAGTATTGCTGTGTGTCCCTGGGGAGTGTGTGCAGTATCGCTGTGTGTTCCCAGGGAGTGTGTGCAGTATTGCTGTGTGTCCCTGGGCAGTGTGTCCATTATTGCTGTGTGTCCCTGGGTAGTGTGAGCTGTATTGCTGTGTGTCTCTGGGGAGTGTGTGCAGTAGTGCTGTGTGTCCCTGGAGAGTGTGTGGAGTATTGCTGTGTATCCCCGGGGAGAGTGTGGAGTATTGCTGTGTGTCCCTGGGGAGTGTGTGCAGTATTGCTATGTGTCCCTGGGGAGTGTGTGCAGTATTGCTGTGTGTCCCTGGGAAGCGAGTGCCGTATTGCTGTGTGTCCCTGTTAAGCGAGTGGAGTATTGCTGTGTGTCCCTGGAGAGTGTGTGGTGTATTGCTCTGTGTCCCTGGAGAGTGTGTGGAGTATTGCTGTGTGCCCGTGGGGAGTGTGTGCCATGTTGCTGTGTGTCCCTGGGGAGTGTGTGCTGCATTGCTGTGTGTCCCTGGGGAGTGTGTGGAGTATTGCTGTGTGTCCCTGGGGAGTGTATGCAGTATTGCTGTGTGCTTCTGTGGAGTGTGTGCAGTGTTGCTGTGTGTCCCTGGGGAGTGTGTGGAGTATTGCTGTGTGTTCCTGAGAAGTGTGTGGAGTATTGCTGTGTGTCCCCGGGGACTGTATGAAGTATTGCTGTGTGCTTCTGTGGAGTGTGTGCAGTGTTGCTGTGTGTCCCTGCGGAGTGTGTGCTGTATTGCTCTGTGACCCTGGGGAGTTTGTGCTGTATTGCTGTGTGTCCGTGGGGAGTGTGTGGAGTATTGCTGTGTGTTCCTGAGGAGTGTGTGCAGTGTTGCTGCGTGTCCCTGGGGAGTGTGTGCTGTATTGCGGTGTGTCTTTTGGGAGTGTGTGCTGTAATGCTGTTTGTCCTTGGGGATCGTGTGGATTATTGCTGTGTGTCCCTGGGGAGTGTATGCAGTATTGCTGTGTCTCCTGGTGGAGTGTGTGCAGTATTGTTGTTTGTCCCTGGGGAGTGTGTGCTGTATTGCTGTGTGACCCTGGGGAGTGTGTGCTGTATTGCTGTGTGTCCCTGGGGAGTGTGTGGAGTATTGCTGTGTGTTCCTGAGGAGTGTGTGCAGTGTTGCTGTGGTGTCCCTGGGGAGTGTGTGCTGTATTGCTGTTTGTCCTTGGGGATCATGTGGATTATTGCTGTGTGTCCCTGGGGAGTGTGTGGAGTATTGCTGAGTGTTCCTGGGGAGTGTGTGGATTATTGATGTGTGTCCCTGGGGAGTGTGTGGATTATTGATGTGTGTCCCTGGGGAGTGTGTGGAGTATTGCTGTGTGTCCCTGGGAAGTGTGTGGAGTATTGATGTGTGTCCCTGGGGAGTGTGTGGAGTATTGCTGTGTGTCCCTGGGGAGTGTGTGCAGTATCGCTGTGTGTTCCCAGGGAGTGTGTGCAGTATTGCTGTGTGTCCCTGGGCAGTGTGTCCATTATTGCTGTGTGTCCCTGGGTAGTGTGAGCAGTATTGCTGTGTGTCTCTGGGGAGTGTGTGCAGTAGTGCTGTGTGTCCCTGGAGAGTGTGTGGAGTATTGCTGTGTATCCCCGGGGAGAGTGTGGAGTATTGCTGTGTGTCCCTGGGGAGTGTGTGCAGTATTGCTATGTGTCCCTGGGGAGTGTGTGCAGTATTGCTGTGTGTCCCTGGGAAGCGAGTGCCGTATTGCTGTGTGTCCCTGTTAAGCGAGTGGAGTATTGCTGTGTGTCCCTGGAGAGTGTGTGGTGTATTGCTCTGTGTCCCTGGAGAGTGTGTGGAGTATTGCTGTGTGCCCGTGGGGAGTTTGTGCCATGTTGCTGTGTGTCCCTGGGGAGTGTGTGCTGCATTGCTGTGTGTCCCTGGGGAGTGTGTGGAGTATTGCTGTGTGTCCCTGGGGAGTGTATGCAGTATTGCTGTGTGCTTCTGTGGAGTGTGTGCAGTGTTGCTGTGTGTCCCTGGGGAGTGTGTGGAGTATTGCTGTGTGTTCCTGAGAAGTGTGTGGAGTATTGCTGTGTGTCCCCGGGGACTGTATGCAGTATTGCTGTGTGCTTCTGTGGAGTGTGTGCAGTGTTGCTGTGTGTCCCTGGGGAGTGTGTGCTGTATTGCTCTGTGACCCTGGGGAGTTTGTGCTGTATTGCTGTGTGTCCGTGGGGAGTGTGTGGAGTATTGCTGTGTGTTCCTGAGGAGTGTGTGCAGTGTTGCTGCGTGTCCCTGGGGAGTGTGTGCTGTATTGCGGTGTGTCTTTTGGGAGTGTGTGCTGTAATGCTGTTTGTCCTTGGGGATCGTGTGGATTATTGCTGTGTGTCCCTGGGGAGTGTATGCAGTATTGCTGTGTCTCCTGGTGGAGTGTGTGCAGTATTGTTGTTTGTCCCTGGGGAGTGTGTGCTGTATTGCTGTGTGACCCTGGGGAGTGTGTGCTGTATTGCTGTGTGTCCCTGGGGAGTGTGTGGAGTATTGCTGTGTGTTCCTGAGGAGTGTGTGCAGTGTTGCTGTTGGGTCCCTGGGGAGTGTGTGCTGTATTGCTGTTTGTCCTTGGGGATCGTGTGGATTATTGCTGTGTGTCCCTGGGGAGTGTATGCAGTATTGCTGTGTCTCCTTGTGGAGTGTGTGCAGTATTGTTGTTTGTCCGTGGTGAGTGTTTGCAGTATTGCTGTGTGTTCCTGGGGAGTGTGTGCAGTATTGATGTGTGTCCCTGGCGAGTTACTGCCGTATGTTTGACTGTCCCTGGCGAGTTAGTGCAATATTGCTGTCTGTCACTTGGGAGTGTGTCAGGATTTGCTGCTTGTCACTGGTGAGTGTGTCAGGATTTGTTGCTGTTACTTGGGTAGAGTGTTGGGATTTGCTGTGTGTCCCTGGGTAGTGTGTTGGGATTTGCTGTATGTCCCTGGGGAGTGTGGTGGGATTAGTTGTATGTCCCTGGGAGGTCTGCTGGGATTTGCTGCATGTCCCTGGCGAATGTGCTGGGATTTGCTGCGGTCCCCTGGGGAGTGTGTCAGGAATTGCTGTGTGTCCCTGGGGAGTGTGTGCAGTATCGCTGTGTGTCTCTGGGGAGTGTGTGGAGTATTGATGTGTGTCCCTGGGGAGTGTGTGGAGCATTGCTGTATGTCCCTGGGGAGTGTGTGGAGTATTGCTGAGTGTTCCTGGGGAGTGTGTGGATTATTGATGTGTGTCCCTGGGGAGTGTGTGGAGTATTGCTGTGTGTCCCTGGGGAGTGTGTCGAGTATTGATGTGTGTCCCTGGGGAGTGTGTGGAGTATTGCTGTGTGTCCCTGGGGAGTGTGTGCAGTATCGCTGTGTGTTCCCAGGGAGTGTGTGCAGTATTGCTGTGTGTCCCTGGGCAGTGTGTCCATTATTGCTGTGTGTCCCTGGCTAGTGTGAGCAGTATTGCTGTGTGTCTCTGGGGAGTGTGTGCAGTAGTGCTGTGTGTCCCTGGAGAGTGTGTGGAGTATTGCTGTGTATCCCCGGGGAGAGTGTGGAGTATTGCTGTGTGTCCCTGGGGAGTGTGTGCAGTATTGCTATGTGTCCCTGGGGAGTGTGTGCAGTATTGCTGTGTGTCCCTGGGAAGCGAGTGCCGTATTGCTGTGTGTCCCTGTTTAGCGAGTGGAGTATTGCTGTGTGTCCCTGGAGAGTGTGTGGTGTATTGCTCTGTGTCCCTGGAGAGTGTGTGGAGTATTGCTGTGTGCCCGTGGGGAGTTTGTGCCATGTTGCTGTGTGTCCCTGGGGAGTGTGTGCTGCATTGCTGTGTGTCCCTGGGGAGTGTGTGGAGTATTGCTGTGTGTCCCTGGGGAGTGTATGCAGTATTGCTGTGTGCTTCTGTGGAGTGTGTGCAGTGTTGCTGTGTGTCCCTGGGGAGTGTGTGGAGTATTGCTGTGTGTTCCTGGGGAGTGTGTGGAGTATTGCTGTGTGTCCCCGGGGACTGTATGCAGTATTGCTGTGTGCTTCTGTGGAGTGTGTGCAGTGTTGCTGTGTGTCCCTGGGGAGTGTGTGCTGTATTGCTCTGTGACCCTGGGGAGTTTGTGCTGTATTGCTGTGTGTCCGTGGGGAGTGTGTGGAGTATTGCTGTGTGTTCCTGAGGAGTGTGTGCAGTGTTGCTGCGTGTCCCTGGGGAGTGTGTGCTGTATTGCGGTGTGTCTTTTGGGAGTGTGTGCTGTAATGCTGTTTGTCCTTGGGGATCGTGTGGATTATTGCTGTGTGTCCCTGGGGAGTGTATGCAGTATTGCTGTGTCTCCTGGTGGAGTGTGTGCAGTATTGTTGTTTGTCCCTGGGGAGTGTGTGCTGTATTGCTGTGTGACCCTGGGGAGTGTGTGCTGTATTGCTGTGTGTCCCTGGGGAGTGTGTGGAGTATTGCTGTGTGTTCCTGAGGAGTGTGTGCAGTGTTGCTGTGGTGTCCCTGGGGAGTGTGTGCTGTATTGCTGTTTGTCCTTGGGGATCGTGTGGATTATTGCTGTGTGTCCCTGGGGAGTGTATGCAGTATTGCTGTGTCTCCTTGTGGAGTGTGTGCAGTATTCTTGTTTGTCCGTGGTGAGTGTTTGCAGTATTGCTGTGTGTCCCTGGCGAGTTACTGCAGTATGTTTGACTGTCCCTGGCGAGTTAGTGCAATATTGCTGTCTGTCACTTGGGAGTGTGTCAGGATTTGCTGCTTGTCACTGGTGAGTGTGTCAGGATTTGTTGCTGTTACTTGGGTAGTGTGTTGGGATTTGCTGTGTGTCCCTGGGTAGTGTGTTGGGATTTGCTGTATGTCCCTGGGGAGTGTGGTGGGATTAGTTGTATGTCCCTGGGAAGTGTGCTGGGATTTGCTGCATGTCCCTGGCGAATGTGCTGGGACTTGCAGCGGTCCCCTGGGGAGTGTGTCAGGAATTGCTGTGTGTCCCTGGGGAGTGTGTGCAGTATCGCTGTGTGTCTCTGGGGAGTGTGTGGAGTATTGATGTGTGTCCCTGGGGAGTGTGTGGAGCATTGCTGTGTGTCCCTGGGGAGTGTGTGGAGTATTGCTGAGTGTTCCTGGGGAGTGTGTGGATTATTGATGTGTGTCCCTGGGGAGTGTGTGGAGTATTGCTGTGTGTCCCTGGGGAGTGTGTGGAGTATTGATGTGTGTCCCTGGGGAGTGTGTGGAGTATTGCTGTGTGTCCCTGGGGAGCGTGTGCAGTATCGCTGTGTGTTCCCAGGGAGTGTGTGCATTATTGCTGTGTGTCCCTGGGGAGTGTGTCCATTATTGCTGTGTGTCCCTGGGTAGTGTGAGCAGTATTGCTGTGTGTCTCTGGGGAGTGTGTGCAGTAGTGCTGTGTGTCCCTGGAGAGTGTGTGGAGTATTGCTGTGTATCCCCGGGGAGAGTGTGGAGTATTGCTGTGTGTCCCTGGGGAGTGTGTGCAGTATTGCTATGTGTCCCTGGGGAGTGTGTGCAGTATTGCTGTGTTTCCCTGGGAAGCGAGTGCCGTATTGCTGTGTGTCCCTGTTAAGCGAGTGGAGTATTGCTGTGTGTCCCTGGAGAGTGTGTGGTGTATTGCTCTGTGTCCCTGGAGAGTGTGTGGAGTATTGCTGTGTGCCCGTGGGGAGTTTGTGCCATACTGCTGTGTGTCCCTGAGGAGTGTGTGCTGCATTGCTGTGTGTCCCTGGGGAGTGTGTGGAGTATTGCTGTGTGTCCCTGGGGAGTGTATGAAGTATTGCTGTGTGTTTCTGGGGAGTGTGTGCAGTGTTGCTGTTTGTCCCTGGGGAGTCGGTGCTTTATTGCTGTGTGTCCCTGGGGAGTGTGTGCAGTATTGTTGATTGTCCGTGGGGAGTGTGTGGAGTATTGCTGTGTGTCCCTGGGGAGTGTATGCAGTATTGCTGTGTGCTTCTGTGGAGTGTGTGCAGTGTTGCTGTGTGTCCCTGGGGAGTGTGTGGAGTATTGCTGTGTGTTCCTGAGAAGTGTGTGGAGTATTGCTGTGTGTCCCCGGGGACTGTATGCAGTATTGCTGTGTGCTTCTGTGGAGTGTGTGCAGTGTTGCTGTGTGTCCCTGGGGAGTGTGTGCTGTATTGCTCTGTGACCCTGGGGAGTTTGTGCTGTATTGCTGTGTGTCCGTGGGGAGTGTGTGGAGTATTGCTGTGTGTTCCTGAGGAGTGTGTGCAGTGTTGCTGCGTGTCCCTGGGGAGTGTGTGCTGTATTGCGGTGTGTCTTTTGGGAGTGTGTGCTGTAATGCTGTTTGTCCTTGGGGATCGTGTGGATTATTGCTGTGTGTCCCTGGGGAGTGTATGCAGTATTGCTGTGTCTCCTGGTGGAGTGTGTGCAGTATTGTTGTTTGTCCCTGGGGAGTGTGTGCTGTATTGCTGTGTGACCCTGGGGAGTGTGTGCTGTATTGCTGTGTGTCCCTGGGGAGTGTGTGGAGTATTGCTGTGTGTTCCTGAGGAGTGTGTGCAGTGTTGCTGTTGGGTCCCTGGGGAGTGTGTGCTGTATTGCTGTTTGTCCTTGGGGATCGTGTGGATTATTGCTGTGTGTCCCTGGGGAGTGTATGCAGTATTGCTGTGTCTCCTTGTGGAGTGTGTGCAGTATTGTTGTTTGTCCGTGGTGAGTGTTTGCAGTATTGCTGTGTGTTCCTGGGGAGTGTGTGCAGTATTGATGTGTGTCCCTGGCGAGTTACTGCCGTATGTTTGACTGTCCCTGGCGAGTTAGTGCAATATTGCTGTCTGTCACTTGGGAGTGTGTCAGGATTTGCTGCTTGTCACTGGTGAGTGTGTCAGGATTTGTTGCTGTTACTTGGGTAGAGTGTTGGGATTTGCTGTGTGTCCCTGGGTAGTGTGTTGGGATTTGCTGTATGTCCCTGGGGAGTGTGGTGGGATTAGTTGTATGTCCCTGGGAGGTCTGCTGGGATTTGCTGCATGTCCCTGGCGAATGTGCTGGGATTTGCTGCGGTCCCCTGGGGAGTGTGTCAGGAATTGCTGTGTGTCCCTGGGGAGTGTGTGCAGTATCGCTGTGTGTCTCTGGGGAGTGTGTGGAGTATTGATGTGTGTCCCTGGGGAGTGTGTGGAGCATTGCTGTATGTCCCTGGGGAGTGTGTGGAGTATTGCTGAGTGTTCCTGGGGAGTGTGTGGATTATTGATGTGTGTCCCTGGGGAGTGTGTGGAGTATTGCTGTGTGTCCCTGGGGAGTGTGTCGAGTATTGATGTGTGTCCCTGGGGAGTGTGTGGAGTATTGCTGTGTGTCCCTGGGGAGTGTGTGCAGTATCGCTGTGTGTTCCCAGGGAGTGTGTGCAGTATTGCTGTGTGTCCCTGGGCAGTGTGTCCATTATTGCTGTGTGTCCCTGGCTAGTGTGAGCAGTATTGCTGTGTGTCTCTGGGGAGTGTGTGCAGTAGTGCTGTGTGTCCCTGGAGAGTGTGTGGAGTATTGCTGTGTATCCCCGGGGAGAGTGTGGAGTATTGCTGTGTGTCCCTGGGGAGTGTGTGCAGTATTGCTATGTGTCCCTGGGGAGTGTGTGCAGTATTGCTGTGTGTCCCTGGGAAGCGAGTGCCGTATTGCTGTGTGTCCCTGTTTAGCGAGTGGAGTATTGCTGTGTGTCCCTGGAGAGTGTGTGGTGTATTGCTCTGTGTCCCTGGAGAGTGTGTGGAGTATTGCTGTGTGCCCGTGGGGAGTTTGTGCCATGTTGCTGTGTGTCCCTGGGGAGTGTGTGCTGCATTGCTGTGTGTCCCTGGGGAGTGTGTGGAGTATTGCTGTGTGTCCCTGGGGAGTGTATGCAGTATTGCTGTGTGCTTCTGTGGAGTGTGTGCAGTGTTGCTGTGTGTCCCTGGGGAGTGTGTGGAGTATTGCTGTGTGTTCCTGAGGAGTGTGTGGAGTATTGCTGTGTGTCCCCGGGGACTGTATGCAGTATTGCTGTGTGCTTCTGTGGAGTGTGTGCAGTGTTGCTGTGTGTCCCTGGGGAGTGTGTGCTGTATTGCTCTGTGACCCTGGGGAGTTTGTGCTGTATTGCTGTGTGTCCGTGGGGAGTGTGTGGAGTATTGCTGTGTGTTCCTGAGGAGTGTGTGCAGTGTTGCTGCGTGTCCCTGGGGAGTGTGTGCTGTATTGCGGTGTGTCTTTTGGGAGTGTGTGCTGTAATGCTGTTTGTCCTTGGGGATCGTGTGGATTATTGCTGTGTGTCCCTGGGGAGTGTATGCAGTATTGCTGTGTCTCCTGGTGGAGTGTGTGCAGTATTGTTGTTTGTCCCTGGGGAGTGTGTGCTGTATTGCTGTGTGACCCTGGGGAGTGTGTGCTGTATTGCTGTGTGTCCCTGGGGAGTGTGTGGAGTATTGCTGTGTGTTCCTGAGGAGTGTGTGCAGTGTTGCTGTGGTGTCCCTGGGGAGTGTGTGCTGTATTGCTGTTTGTCCTTGGGGATCGTGTGGATTATTGCTGTGTGTCCCTGGGGAGTGTATGCAGTATTGCTGTGTCTCCTTGTGGAGTGTGTGCAGTATTCTTGTTTGTCCGTGGTGAGTGTTTGCAGTATTGCTGTGTGTCCCTGGCGAGTTACTGCAGTATGTTTGACTGTCCCTGGCGAGTTAGTGCAATATTGCTGTCTGTCACTTGGGAGTGTGTCAGGATTTGCTGCTTGTCACTGGTGAGTGTGTCAGGATTTGTTGCTGTTACTTGGGTAGTGTGTTGGGATTTGCTGTGTGTCCCTGGGTAGTGTGTTGGGATTTGCTGTATGTCCCTGGGGAGTGTGGTGGGATTAGTTGTATGTCCCTGGGAAGTGTGCTGGGATTTGCTGCATGTCCCTGGCGAATGTGCTGGGACTTGCAGCGGTCCCCTGGGGAGTGTGTCAGGAATTGCTGTGTGTCCCTGGGGAGTGTGTGCAGTATCGCTGTGTGTCTCTGGGGAGTGTGTGGAGTATTGATGTGTGTCCCTGGGGAGTGTGTGCAGTATCGCTGTGTGTTCCCAGGGAGTGTGTGCAGTATTGCTGTGTGTCCCTGGGCAGTGTGTCCATTATTGCTGTGTGTCCCTGGGTAGTGTGAGCTGTATTGCTGTGTGTCTCTGGGGAGTGTGTGCAGTAGTGCTGTGTGTCCCTGGAGAGTGTGTGGAGTATTGCTGTGTATCCCCGGGGAGAGTGTGGAGTATTGCTGTGTGTCCCTGGGGAGTGTGTGCAGTATTGCTATGTGTCCCTGGGGAGTGTGTGCAGTATTGCTGTGTGTCCCTGGGAAGCGAGTGCCGTATTGCTGTGTGTCCCTGTTTAGCGAGTGGAGTATTGCTGTGTGTCCCTGGAGAGTGTGTGGTGTATTGCTCTGTGTCCCTGGAGAGTGTGTGGAGTATTGCTGTGTGCCCGTGGGGAGTTTGTGCCATGTTGCTGTGTGTCCCTGGGGAGTGTGTGCTGCATTGCTGTGTGTCCCTGGGGAGTGTGTGGAGTATTGCTGTGTGTCCCTGGGGAGTGTATGCAGTATTGCTGTGTGCTTCTGTGGAGTGTGTGCAGTGTTGCTGTGTGTCCCTGGGGAGTGTGTGGAGTATTGCTGTGTGTTCCTGAGGAGTGTGTGGAGTATTGCTGTGTGTCCCCGGGGACTGTATGCAGTATTGCTGTGTGCTTCTGTGGAGTGTGTGCAGTGTTGCTGTGTGTCCCTGGGGAGTGTGTGCTGTATTGCTCTGTGACCCTGGGGAGTTTGTGCTGTATTGCTGTGTGTCCGTGGGGAGTGTGTGGAGTATTGCTGTGTGTTCCTGAGGAGTGTGTGCAGTGTTGCTGCGTGTCCCTGGGGAGTGTGTGCTGTATTGCGGTGTGTCTTTTGGGAGTGTGTGCTGTAATGCTGTTTGTCCTTGGGGATCGTGTGGATTATTGCTGTGTGTCCCTGGGGAGTGTATGCAGTATTGCTGTGTCTCCTGGTGGAGTGTGTGCAGTATTGTTGTTTGTCCCTGGGGAGTGTGTGCTGTATTGCTGTGTGACCCTGGGGAGTGTGTGCTGTATTGCTGTGTGTCCCTGGGGAGTGTGTGGAGTATTGCTGTGTGTTCCTGAGGAGTGTGTGCAGTGTTGCTGTGGTGTCCCTGGGGAGTGTGTGCTGTATTGCTGTTTGTCCTTGGGGATCGTGTGGATTATTGCTGTGTGTCCCTGGGGAGTGTATGCAGTATTGCTGTGTCTCCTTGTGGAGTGTGTGCAGTATTCTTGTTTGTCCGTGGTGAGTGTTTGCAGTATTGCTGTGTGTCCCTGGCGAGTTACTGCAGTATGTTTGACTGTCCCTGGCGAGTTAGTGCAATATTGCTGTCTGTCACTTGGGAGTGTGTCAGGATTTGCTGCTTGTCACTGGTGAGTGTGTCAGGATTTGTTGCTGTTACTTGGGTAGTGTGTTGGGATTTGCTGTGTGTCCCTGGGTAGTGTGTTGGGATTTGCTGTATGTCCCTGGGGAGTGTGGTGGGATTAGTTGTATGTCCCTGGGAAGTGTGCTGGGATTTGCTGCATGTCCCTGGCGAATGTGCTGGGACTTGCAGCGGTCCCCTGGGGAGTGTGTCAGGAATTGCTGTGTGTCCCTGGGGAGTGTGTGCAGTATCGCTGTGTGTCTCTGGGGAGTGTGTGGAGTATTGATGTGTGTCCCTGGGGAGTGTGTGGAGCATTGCTGTGTGTCCCTGGGGAGTGTGTGGAGTATTGCTGAGTGTTCCTGGGGAGTGTGTGGATTATTGATGTGTGTCCCTGGGGAGTGTGTGGAGTATTGCTGTGTGTCCCTGGGGAGTGTGTGGAGTATTGATGTGTGTCCCTGGGGAGTGTGTGGAGTATTGCTGTGTGTCCCTGGGGAGCGTGTGCAGTATCGCTGTGTGTTCCCAGGGAGTGTGTGCATTATTGCTGTGTGTCCCTGGGGAGTGTGTCCATTATTGCTGTGTGTCCCTGGGTAGTGTGAGCAGTATTGCTGTGTGTCTCTGGGGAGTGTGTGCAGTAGTGCTGTGTGTCCCTGGAGAGTGTGTGGAGTATTGCTGTGTATCCCCGGGGAGAGTGTGGAGTATTGCTGTGTGTCCCTGGGGAGTGTGTGCAGTATTGCTATGTGTCCCTGGGGAGTGTGTGCAGTATTGCTGTGTTTCCCTGGGAAGCGAGTGCCGTATTGCTGTGTGTCCCTGTTAAGCGAGTGGAGTATTGCTGTGTGTCCCTGGAGAGTGTGTGGTGTATTGCTCTGTGTCCCTGGAGAGTGTGTGGAGTATTGCTGTGTGCCCGTGGGGAGTTTGTGCCATACTGCTGTGTGTCCCTGAGGAGTGTGTGCTGCATTGCTGTGTGTCCCTGGGGAGTGTGTGGAGTATTGCTGTGTGTCCCTGGGGAGTGTATGAAGTATTGCTGTGTGTTTCTGGGGAGTGTGTGCAGTGTTGCTGTTTGTCCCTGGGGAGTCGGTGCTTTATTGCTGTGTGTCCCTGGGGAGTGTGTGCAGTATTGTTGATTGTCCGTGGGGAGTGTGTGGAGTATTGTTGTCTGTCCGTGTGGAGTGTGTGCAGTGTTGCTGTGGGTCCCTGGGGAGTGTGTGCTGTATTGCTGTGTGTCTTTTGGGAGTGTGTGCTGTATTGTTTTTTGTCCGTGGGGATCGTGTGGATTATTGCTGTGTGTCCCTGGGGAGTGTGTGGAGTATTGCTGTGTGTCGCTGGGGGAGTGTGTGGAGTATTGTTGAGTGTTCCTTGGGAGTGTGCGGATTATTGATGTGTGTCCCTGGGGAGTGTGTGGAGTATTGCTGTGTGTCCCTGGGGAGTGTGTGGAGTATTGATCTGTGTCCCTGGGGAGTGTGTGGAGTATTGATGTGTGTCCCTGAGGAGTGTTTGGAGTATTGCTGTGTGTCCCTGGGGTGTGTGTGCAGTATTGCTGTGTGTTCTCGGGGAGTGTGTGCAGTATTTTTGTGTGTCCCTTGGCAGTGTGTACATTACTGTTGTGTATCCCTGGGTAGTGTGAGCAGTATTGCTATTTGTCCCTGGGGAGTGTGTGCAGTAGTGATGTGTGTCCCTGGAGAGTGTGTGGAGTATTGCTGTGTATCCCTGGGGTGAGTGTGGAGTATTGCTGTGTGTCCCTGGGGAGTGTGTGCAGTATTGCTGTGTGTCCCTGGGGAGTGCTTACAGTATTGATGTGTGTTGCTGGGGAGTGTGTGCAGTATTGCTGTGTGTCCCTGGGGTGTGTGTGGAGTATTGCTGTGTGTTTCTGGGGAGTGTGTGCAGTATTGCTGTGTGTCCGTGGGGACGGTGTGGAGTATAGCTTTTTGTCCCTGGGGAGTATATGCAGTATTGCTGTGAGTCCCTGGGAAGTGTATGGAGTATTGCTGTGTGTCCCTGGGAAGCGACTGGAGTATTGCTGTGTGTCCCTGGAGAGTGTGTGGAGTTTTGCGGTGTGTCCCTGGAGAGTGTGTGTAGTATTGCTGTGTGTCCCTGGGGAGTGTGTGGAGTATTGCTGTGTGTTTCTGGAGAGTGTGTGCAGTGTGGCTGTGTGTCCCTGGGGAATGTGTGGAGTATTGCTGTGTGTCCCTGGGGAGTGTGTGGAGTATTGCTGTGTGTACCTGGGGAGTGCATGCAGTATTGCTGTGTGTTTCAGGGGAGTGTGTGGATTTTTGTTGTTTGTCCGTGGGGAGTGTGCGCTGTATTGCTGTGTGTCTTTTGGGAGTGTGTGCAGTATTGCTGTTTGTCTTTTGGGAGTGTGTGCTGTATTGCTGTGTGTCTTTTGGGAGTGTGTGCAATGTTGCTGTGTGTCCCTGGGGAGTGTGTGCAGTATTGTTGTTTGTCCGTGGGGAGTGTGTGCAGTATTGTTGTGTGTCCGTGGGGAGTGTGTGCAGTATTGCTGTGTGTCCCTGGGGTGTGTGTGCAGTATTGCTGTGTGTCCCTGGGGAGTGTGTGCAGTATTAATGTTTGTCCCTGGCGAGTTACTGCAGTATTGTTGACTGTCCCTGGCGAGTTAGTGCAATATTGCTGTCTGTCCCTTGGGAGTGTGTCAGGATTTGCTGCTTGTCACTGGTGAGTGTGTCAGGATTTGTTGCTGCTACTTGGGGAGTGTGTCAGGATTTGCTGTGTGTCGCTGGTTAGTGTGTTGGGATTTGCTGTGTGTCCCTGGGGAGTGTGCTGAGATTTGCTGTATGTCCCTGGGGAGTGTGCTTGGATTTGCTGTATGTCCCTGGCGAGTGTGCTGGGATTTGCTGTATGTCCCTGACGAGTGTGCTGGGATTTGCTGTATGTCCCTGGCGAGTGTGCTGGGATTTGCTGTATGTCCCTGGCGAGTGTGCTGGGATTTGCTGTATGTCCCTGGCGAGTGTGCTGGGATTTGTTGTATGTCCCTGGCGAGTGTGCTGGGATTTGCTGCGGTCCCCTTTGTTCTCACTTATCACAGACAGACAAATGTGCTGAGACCACAACTTTTCAATTTATAAATTAATGATCTAGATGAAGGAACTGAGTGCTTTCTCGATATGTTTGCAGATGATACAAAGATAGGTGTAGGGACAGGTAGTATTGAGGAGACAGGGAGGCTGCTGATGGATTTGGACAGGTTAGGAGAATGGGCAAAGAAGTGGCAGATGGAATAAAACGTGGGGAAATGTGAGGACATGCATTTTGATAGGAACAATAGAGGCATAGACTATTTTCTAAATGGCAAGTGAATTCAGAAATCTGGATTGCAAAGTGACTTGGGAGTCCTTGTCCAGGATTCTCTTAAGGTTAACTTGCAGGTTGAGTCGGTACTTAGGAAGGTAAATGCAATGTTGTCATTTATTTCGAAAAGATTGGAATATAAATGCAGGAATGGACTGCTGAGGATGTAAAAGGCTCTGGTCAGACCACATTTAGAATATTGTGAGCAATTTTGGGCCCCGTATCTCAGAATGAATTTGCTCTCCCTGCAGAGGGTCCAGAGGATGTTCACATGAACGATTCCAGGAATGAAAGGCTTAACATATGAGGAACTTTTGAGGACTCTGGAGTTTAGAAGGACGAGGCGGGATCTGATTGAAACTTACAGGAAAATGAAAGGCCTGGACAGAATGGACGTGAGGATGATGTTTCCATTAGTAGGAGAGACTAGGGTCCGAAGGCACAGCCTAAGAGTAAAGGGAGACCATTTAGAACAGAGATGAAAAGAAACTTCATTAGCCAGAGAGTGGTGAATCTATGGAATTCATTGCCACAGAAGGCTGTGGAGGCCTGGTCATTGGGTGTATTTACGATCGAGGTAAATAGGTTCTTGATTAGTAAGGGGATCAGAGGTTACGGAGAGAAGGCGGGAGAATTGGGTTGAGAAACGTATAGGCCATGACTGAATGGTGGAGCTGATTCGATGGGCCGAATGGCCTAATTTCTGCTCCTATATCTTATGATCTTATTAGTGTAGTCAGAGCTTTGTTACACGATTGGCCGACTGGCCTCTTTCTGTGTTGTAAACGTGTATGGGTCCGTGACAGTCTGTTATGCAATATGTTTAGAAGACATATAGAAGCAGCAAATGATTATTTGCCGAGCCAACAGTTCACTGCTTGTTTGCTTATGAATTGGCTTTGCTGAAAGAGGCAGCATTTGCTTGTTGGTAAGTGATTTGTGCATCATATAGCGGGTCCTTGATAATTTGAATGCAACAGATTAAACAAAATATCAGCTTATCGATGGCACGGAATTTCGTACCTTCAGATTTGCTTTCAGCAGAATGGTTTCAACATTGAGAAAAAAGGGGAGCGTACATTTTGTTGAGCATGTTTGTGAAGTTTGGAACTTTGAAACAGTTGTTGGAATAAATTTGTCTTTCTAGCTCTTTGGTGACCTTAAGCTTTGAGTTTACAAATATGAGAGTTCTAATGTTCCAGCTGGTGCACGATCAGGCAATGAGGAAGAATGCTGGATTATCCACTCACTGATAGACTGAATTTGAGAATCACTTGCTCTTAATCGGAAAATTTGAAGGCTTGAATTGTTAGCTCATGTGTTTAGTACCTGGCGGGTATAACTCACAACTCTCAGGTTTGACCACTACACTGAACAGTGAACCTTTTCTGCCTTAAACCTCATGGTGATTGCAATGTTCAGTGAGAGTCCTGAAGTAGTTTCTGACACACTGCAAGGGGGTTTCAACTGGGGGCATTTACCCCTGTTGGATTGCAGTTTCCAGTTCTTTTGTGCTTCTTGGAAAAAATACGCCCTTTGTTCTGACAAATCCCGGCTTATTTAAACAATTCTGTGCCACCGATATGTCGGTATCACGTGATGGATCATTTTCTACTGTACAGCACAAGACTTGCAAAAGAGCAGTGACAACACTGTCAACTGTGCCCATGCCTGTCGTTCGCTGCAATATTGCAGGCAAATTCTCTCGTGCCAACTTGCAATCGCCAGGGCAACAAATCATACTAGTTTACCTTAAAGGGATCGCCTTGAAGCCATTAACGGCCCTGTACCCGGATTGAAAACTCATTTCCAAACAACTGCACGCAAATGCGCCCATTTTCTGCAATGCAATTGATAAGCACATTTTTCAAAACTCAGCTGCTGGCTGGGCTAAACACATACTTCACAGAATCATAGAATCAAAGATTCAAATAATCACCGTGCAGAAGAGGCCCTTCGGCCCACCGAGTCTGCACCGACACGTGAAAAGCATCTGACCTACCTACATAATCCCATTTACCAGCACCTCGCCCATAACATTGAATGTTATGCCGTGCCAAATGCTCCTCCAGGTACTTTTTAACGGATGTGAGGCAACCCGCCTCCACCATCCTCCCAGGCAGTGCTTCCAGACAGTCACCACTCTTTGGGTTAAAAAGATTTTCCTCACATCCCCTCTAAACTTCCTGCGCCAACACTTGAACTTATGACCCCTTATGACTGACCCTTCAACTAAGGGGAACAGCTGCTGCCTACTCAGCCTGTCCGTGCCCCTCATAATCTTATACACCTCGATCAGGTAGCCCCTCAGTCTTCTCTGCTCAGAAGAAAACAACCCAGGTCTATTCAACCTCTCTTCATAACTTTAATATTTCATCCCAGGCAACATCCTGGTGAATCTCCTCTGCAACACCTCCAGTGCATTAACATCCTTCCTATAATGTGGCGACCAGAACTGCACACAGTACTCCACTTTTTCCCTCACCAATGTTCTTTTCAACACCTACATGACCACCCTACTTTTGTCATCTATACCTCGTTTGATAATGTCAAGTGTCCCATAAGCCATTTTCACCACAACACTAACATGTCACTCTGCCTTCATCGATCTATGGACACACAGGCCAAGTTGCCTTTGTTCCTCTGAAGTTACTGGTGCCTTGCCATTCATTGAACACTTCCTTGTCAGTATACTCCTTCCAAAGTGTATCACCTCACACTTTTCAGGGTTAAATACCATCTGCCACTTCTCTGCCCTTTAGAAGATCCCACCTATATCCTCCTGTAGCCGCAGACACTCAAACTCACTGTCAACCACCTGAGCAATCTTTGTGTCATCTGCAAAACCTACTAATCCTACCCCCCACATAGTCATCTAAGTCGTTTATATAAATGACAAATAATAGGGAACCAAGCACAGATCCCCGTGGTATGCCTCTGGACACCGGCTTCCAGTTACGAAAAGATCCTTCTGTCATCACACTCTGCCTCATACAACTAAGCCAATTTTGAATCCACCTTTGAATCCATCAAATTACCCTGCTTCCCATGTATATTTGCCTTTATTATAAGTCTCCCATTGTGGAACCTTGTCAAAGGCTTTGATGAAATACCTACAAACTACATCAAATGCACTGCTCTCATCTAGACACCTGGTTACATCCTTTAAAAATTTAATCAAATTTGTTAGGCATGACCTCCCTCTAACAAAGCCATTCTGACTATCCCTGATCAAAACTTGCCTCTCTATATGGAGTTAGATACTCTCCTTCAGAGCATTTCCAATAGTTTCCCTACCTGTGACGTAAGACTCCCTGGCCTGTAGTTCCCTGGCTTATCTCTACAGCCCTTCTTAAATAGTGGAGCCACATTAACTATACCCCAGTCCTCTTACACATTCCCCCGTGGCCAGAGAGGAATTAAAAATGTGGGTCAGAGCCCCTGCGATATTCTCCCTTGCCTCCCTCAGCATTCTGGGACACAAATCATCTGGACCGGCAGATTTGTTCACTTTTAAGCGTGCCAATACCTCCAATATCTTGACACACCCTATATCAATTTGTTTAAGCACCTGGCAGTCAATCACCCCGAGTGCCATACCTTCATCCTCATTCTCTTGGGAGAAGACGGACGTAAAGTATACATTCAACACTCTAGGGATGTCCTCAGGCTCCGCCCATGGATTGCCCCCTTGTTCCCTTATGGACCCTAATCTTTCTCTAGTTATGCTCTTCCCATTGATAAAATTGTTGCTTCTTTATATCTTTTTGAAAAGCTGCACAACAAACTCCCAATGTTTTGCTAATTACTTTCAATCAAGACGGGAATGAAACAAACTATTTTTCCGCATTACGTGTACGTCATTGCTGAGGTAAATTTATGGGACACTTTTTTTTATGTGGCTGAGAAGCCAATGCTTTCCTGTATAAGTTTTTCCAGTTCCAATCTATCTCCCGTCTACTCGTAATGTGGGCACCCAGCAGAGCTTAACTGCAAGACTAAAGATTAGTGAGCTGCCCCTAACGTGAATTGCCGCTGCTTTATGACTGTTACCAAAGTAAATACATCAATCATAAGGGCAGTTGGCCTGTTTTCTGTTCTGCCATTTACTGGATTATAAACTTGCTCTAAACACCCAAAGCCGTTGAAACAGAGGCAGTAGGAAATATATTTAAGTTCCGTAGCCTTGCACCTGTGCTGAATTATACTCCAAAATGAAATTATATAGGCATTGTTTCATTTCCCGCCGAACCCCGAGTCATGAGTTTGCATTTAGTAACCACCATACTCCTCATTCACATTTCCGTTCAAAAGGTTGAACTGCAACAAACTTGCGATACGGCAACATTTCAAAGCTATTGCTACTTCAATGTTTCAATTGCTTTCACTCTTTACATTCAGCAATCCTTCTCAAGGCAATTCTCGATGAGCAACTTATACTTTTCATCGGAGACATGCCAAATCCCATCTTAGAAATAGAAAAAAACGAGATTGCATAAGAATTTATGGCGATATTTTTATTCAGTTTGAGATTTGCTTGGGATATCAGCCTAATGATGGCAAAACATGTTGAACCTTGATGGGAACCTACCCAATTGCCTGAATGAGTGCAGTTCCTAAACAGTAAAGAAGCTTGTCACTTTCCAGGAGAAAGCTGCCCGCTTGATCCACACCACAACCAAAAACATTCACTTCCTCCAACATCAACTCACAGTAGCGGCAATGTATATTATTTATCAGATGTAATGCAGGAATTCACTAAGTCTCCTCTGGTAGCACCTTCCACAAGCGCACGGCCACTACTTTTAGAAGGGCGAGGGCAGGCGAGAGATGGGAAGCCCACCACCAAGACGTTCCCCTCCAAGCCACTCACTGCGCTGACTTGGAAATATACCACCATCCCTTCACTGTCAGCAGAATATATTCAACATTGAGAAAACGAAGGTCACTGACGCTGCTGAGCAGTTCTGTGAAGATCGAAACAATCAGACAGCTCTGGGGAGAAAATATTTCCTTCCAGCTCGCTACTAACCTGAAGCTTTGAGTTTACGATATTTCTTATTCATTCACGGGATGTAGGTTTCGCTGGTTTGTCCAGCATGTATTGCTCCTCCCTAGTTTCCCTTGAAACGGTGGTTGTGAGCTGCCTTCTTTACCCGCTGCAGTTAATGTGCTGTGGGTACCTCCACTGTGCTTCAAGAACAGAGCTCCTGATGTTGACCTAGTGACAGTGAAGGGACGGCAGTTTATTTCCAAGTCAGAGTGTTGAGTGGCTTGGAGGGGAAATTCTTGGTGGTGGCCTTCCCATCTCTCGGCTGCCCTCATCTTTCTAACTGTTAGTGGCCGTGCGCTTGCGGAAGCTGCTACCAAAGGAGACTTAGTGAATTCCTGCATTACATCTGACAAATAATATACATTGCCGCTACGGTGAGTTGATGGTGGAGGGAGTGAATGTTTTTGGATGTGGTGTTGATCAAGCGGGCTGCTTTGTCATGGAAAGAGACAAGCTTCTTTACTGTTTGGGAACTGCACTCATTCTGGCAATTGAGTAGGTTCCCATCATACTCCTTGCTTGTGCCTTGTAGATGGTGGACAGGCTTTGGGGAATCAGGAGGTGAGTTACTCATCACCGGATTCCTAGCCTCTGACCTGCTCTCGTAGCCACAGTACTTGTATGGCTAATCCAGCTCAGTTTCTGGACAATGGGAACAGCTACAGTGTTGATAATGGGGGATTCAGTGAAGGTATTGATGTTGAATATCAAGCAGTGATGGTTGGGTTCTATCTTATTCCATATGGTCATTGCTGGCACGTGTGTGGCACAAGTGCTAATAGCCACTTTTTACGCCAATCCTAGACATTGTCCAGGATTTTTGCATTTGGACCTGGACTGCGGGAGTATTTGCGGAGTCATGAATGGTGCTGGACATTGTACAATCATCAGTGAGCGTTCCCAGTCCTGGCCATATGATGGGAAGAAGGTCATTGATGAAGCATCTGAAGATAGTTGTGTCGAAGACCCTAACCTGAGGAACTTCTGCAGTTCTGTCTGGGTGCTGAGGTGATTGATCACCAACAACAACAGCCATCTTCCTCTATGCTAGGTACCACTCCAACCAGCGGAGGGCTTTCTGTAGATTCACATTGACTTCAGTTTTGCTAGGGTTCCTTGATGCCATACTCGGTCAAACGCTGCCTTGATGTCAAGGGCAATCACTCTCTGGTCACGATATTAAATACCGAACATGATATTTCCTACGTTCCAGTTGGTGCGCGATCTGTCAGCAAGACAAAATGCTGTGATCCCCCCTCTACTGCTGGTCAGAATTTGAATTCACTTGATCACACGAGGGATATATGGAAGCAGTCGCTGTTTAGCTCAGATCTGTACAGCTTGGTATTAATAACGTCAAAATCGTGGTTTCCAAACCCTGTTGGGCAATGTTGTCTTGAATCAAGCTTTTGTTTTCCGTCAGAACCCATGCATGTTTGCCTTCATCCTGCAAGACAAAGGGGAGGGCGGCACTTGCTCTTGGAGAAGCGAAGCTTTTCTCCATTCTTGGAAATTCCTGCCTTTTGATATGAAGATCCGTTCTTTTAACAGCTCTGCGCCACAAATCTGTGGGTAACATGCAATCAAACTATTGTAACTTAACAGAGGAACAGTTGCAAACGAGCAGTGATATCCCTCTGAAATGTGTCCATGCCTGCAGTTCGCTGCAATGCTGCAGGCAAATTCACACGAGCTGACTTGCAACCACCAGTGCAACTAATCCTACAACCGTACCTTAAAGGGATCGCAATTAAGCTATCAACGGCCCTATACACGAATTAGTAACTCGTTTCCCAACAACTCCACGCGAATGATGCCTCTTTCAGCAATGCTGCTGAATCGTAAATAAATTTCCTTAAATGCCGCCAGCTGCTGGCCAGGCCAAACCAAAACATATGATGCTTCGAGATGTCTTCCTAAAAAAGCTGCGCAACATGAGCTTCACTGTTGAGCTACTTGTAAGCGATACACAGTCTGAGTTGCTGAAAAGACAATCCCTTCCCCTATGCCTTTTTTTAATCAATCTCTCCTAAGCTGTCACCGACCCCAACCTTACATCTTGTTCTACCTGCATCTCTCCCTTCAAAGCAGTATGAAATCCATCACAATGATATTCGTGTACATGCTTTGTCTATAAATTGATATGTAACAATAAGGCTAGCGAATGCAGTCTCACTGAGCTGGTCAATGGAGGAAAGATATTTCAGATAGATTTTGTGTTAATGGTTTACAAGGCTATAAGATTGTGCAGGATGAGAATGGAAAATTTATCGCGGTGTTGCGGACCATGATGAGAGGTGTTTGGATTTAAATCCAGCAACACTTCTCCAAGGGTGGCTACAATCCTTTAAATGTTTAAATAACTCACCAGATAGCCATCTATTTACATTTCATACGGCTATGCCCAAGTATAACAAATATTTAACCACGCTTCTTTCAAGTAAAACAAAATAATCGATTTATTAGAAAGCAAACATGTTTTTTTTAAAAAATACAAGTTGCAAAACCTGTTCAAAAACACTTTTCAATTTGCATGTGTAATGATTTCAACCCCTTTATAAGAAATAGGTACCCTACACCCGTACACTTACACACAAACACGAAACAAATACGATATCTGCAGGGGCTGGAGTATGGGAGAGTTTTCTTTTAAAGGATGAAGTTAGAAATGTCCTCGACACTGTTGACCTAACAGAACTCTGGTCACAATAGATCTGGAAGTGTTTTCAGACGGATCTATGGTGAAACACTGTCTTTGATAATTCTTGTTTGTCACAACTTGGTAGACTATTTAAAAAATCTAGGTGAGTTATTCTGAGGAGAATTTTCAGGTTGAAGTTTAACTCACTTGCACTGTAGGCAATACTGCGTAGAGAGAGAGAGAGAGGGGAGGGCGAAAGATTCCCTTTGCAGCCTGCTCTCAAGGCCATCACAAACTCACTGACTCTGAGTTCAAAAATAATAAATTGTTCGTACTTCTTCCAGGCCGGGTGTTGTCACTCAATCAGCAAGAGCCTCTCACCCAGCGAAGGTCGCTCTTCTTTAAGTCTGCTAAACAAAGAAACTCCTCTCACCACGTGTCCCCGCTCGACATCTCGCTGTTGATCTGTGGTTTCCACAAATATAACGGCATAAGCAAAGGTCGGAATTAAACTTGCAGAGTTGTTAAAAAAATCAGGAGGATGAGTAACCAAAATTCATTGTTTTTCCAACTTTCCAATTAGCGTGTTCCTCACAATGGTCACATTTATTATCGAAAATTCCGGATTGCAATAATTATAAACTGACAGCATGGAATGAAATTTGAAAAGGGACTGATTTGCAATGCTAGGAATTCAGCCATTGTTGAGATTCGCTTTCATATTGCCGTTCAATTAATATAGCAATTAGAATAAATGGATATTTAAGCACATTCTTTAACTCCTCTCTAATTTTACTCAGGGTGAGTGCATAAATGCAGATGTTGGTGCACGAGCTCAGAAGCCGTAGTATGAATCCAAATTTTTGTACACAATAGGCTGGATTACGAAAATATTTGTTCGTAAAATTGTAGTTTACAACTTGGCAATTTAACGAATGTGCACCAGATGTAATCCACAGCAGGATAAAATTGGGAGACAAAGCAAAGAGTAAAATGATGGATTTCCTTCAGTTCTCCAATTCTGGGTCACTATCATTCTCTGATCTGCCTTGGCGTCGGCGGCCCTACCGGAGCCGATTGACAATTATAATTTTCCTGATAAGTTTTAGAGTTGAACACCAAAATCAGGATGAATGGAAACAACGGTATTAATATGCTGTCAATCATCTCACACGCTATCCAAAAGGATGAGGTATAAAACTCTTGTGTTTCAATGCAAAACCATGGCATATTGTGGATAATTATGAAAGGAACAAAGGCGAAGTACCAGGGAATGGATCTCACACAGCTGACAACGCTCACAGTCCCTATAACCACAGTTGCCGTTCTCTTGCTGCAATATTTTGCTTTTAGTTTCTGACAGTAACTGGCTACATTTCGATCAAAGCTAAAAGCGACTGTGAACCATACGGAACAGTGCAGGGCTGCAAGAGCCAAAACTATTTTCAGTTTACACACTGGAGTGATGAATAAAAAAATAATTAGGAAATGGATGTTATTAATCCGATTCAGTATAACATCAATTTTGATGAGCAGCAGCTCTGCTGTTATCATGGCCATTAGTTACCTCGTGATACAGTTGTAAAGGCCGCAATTCCCTTGTTTCAGGATCAAAATCACCACAAAGTTGACCGCAGGAATTCGGATTAAACAACAAGTTCTTATTAGGCAAATTTCAGAGAAACATGGTATCAGTTAAAAGGATATACTGTAAAAGTTACGATTATGCATCAATTGCAACAAATCTATTGTCAATCCACAGAACAATATAATGCTGCTTTAGGGTGTGATTATATAACAGGTATAAAAATTCAATGAAATAAATGGAACAAAATTTCCATGAGTAACAAATGTTAATAATGAATAGAGAGATTGTAGAAAATAAATAAAGAACAACAAGGGTCGGTAATTAAATTGAAGATTTTGGTTGGCCCTGTTATAATTATATTTAGGATCCACAAGCTCAATATTGTGCTTTCAAATCTCAAGTTGTAAAACTAAGTTAAATGAAGCTGCTATTGTCTGGAGTGGCACTAGACATAATATTGGAATCTGATACCGAGACCTAAAACAAAAATTCTGTTTCAGTGTGCCCTGAGGTCAAGGAAACAATGCCCTTATGGACCGGCACCTTGAAACATATTATTAGGGTAAATTATGGCTAATCGAAATTCAATGGACTGCTATCAGAACTGGGAGACAACAAAACACACATAACATAAGGAATAGAGTCATGGAGTCATAGAGGCCCACAGCACAGAATAAATGCACTTTGACCCATCGAGCTTGCTCCGGCACATAGGTTCCTGGATATTCTAACCCCATTTTCCAGCACTAGGCCCATAGCCTTGTATGCCATGTCATCGCAAGTGCACATCCAAAAACTCCTCAAATGTTAGGAGCGTTGCTGCCTCTATCACCATTTCAGGCAGTGAGTTCCAGATTCACCATCTGGGGGAACAAATATTTCTGCACATGCTCCTTACCTTAAATCTATACCCCGCTGGATATTGATCCCTCCAGCAAGGGGAAATTTTCCTTCCTGCCTACACTATCTATGTCCTCATAATTTTATACACCTAAAAAGTGTACCCCCTCTATCTGCTCTGTTCCAGCGATAATAACCCCAGTCTATTCAATCTCTCATCATTACTAAAACTCTCCAGCGTAGGCAAAATCTTGTTGAATGTCCTCTGCAGTCTCTCTAGTGAAATAGCTTCCTTACTATAATGTGGATTCCAGAACTCAAACAGCACACTAGCTGTGGCCTAAGAGCCTTTTATACAGAGATGGAGTAATTCATATGGCCCATTGAGGCAGGCTGCTTCACAATGCAGTATTACCATGGTTGATCTAATTATGGCTTTAACTCTGCTTTCCTCATTGACCCTGATAATAGACGACCCCCTTTACAAACGATAATGTGTGTAACTCGCCTTGAATATATTCAATGACCAAGTATTCACTTCTCTCCGGAGAAAGATATTTCCAAGGACTAGCGACCCCCTGGCAGAATTTATTCTTCCTCAAGTTACAGTCACAACCAGTTTAAGCAAATACAGGGACACAAAAATGAGTGCTTGCGAACAACAGGAGGAAGTGTAGGGTAGATTACTTGACGGACAGAATGAAGTTGCAAATGAAAAGCAAAGCTTAATGGTACAAGGAAATAAATAAAAGGTGGGCCTACAGTTTGTGTAAGTGGAAAAGACAGTATCACGAGCAACTGCTCCTTTATCTTGATCATCATCCCTATCATCATTCATCCACTCATTCCTTCCAGTCCATTACAAACATGCCCCATTGATCTTTCCTACCTCTCCCATTTTCTTTTTTCGTCCATTGCTCGTGGCATGCCAGGAGAAAATTGGAAGTAGGAAAGGATACGGGGTATGGGAAGGAGAGGTGTTAATGAGCAGCGTTAATGTTAGATAGCAGGGTGATGATGCTTTATAACAGATACAGTAGTATAGAGTTTATATTATGGGACTAGTCTAAGCTTGAATGTTTGTTTCCCATCATGAATTTAATTTAAAAATAACTAATTTTCTCATTATCGAAGCTCATGTCATTAACGGGTCAGCAGCAATGTGAATCAGAATGTGGCTGTGAATCAGAAAACTGAAAATATTACTAATTTGTTTCATTCCACTCAACGGGGTTACACACGCGTCTCGCCGGGTATCAAAAAAACCTCATCTTGTTGATATAAACTAATGAGCTGAATTTCGAAATAAAGATAATACTTTCAATATTTAGTAATGAGACAAGCCGTGAAAATATAGAAAATCGCGAAGAGAAGCTCTTCATGAGGAGACAAACTGAGAGATGAAAGGTACAAAAACAAGACAGGTCAAAGTTAATTTGGATAAATGTGTGCTTCAGCCTGGAAGAAAAACGTATATATGATAGGCTGTTCTAACTTCATGGTGAAATAGAAAAACAGCTGGATGGATCCCTCTAGTGAACTAACAAATCAGTGATGATGGCAGGTGAGAAAAATGAGAAAGCCGCTAACAAGAAATAATAATGATAAATAGAGGCACAGAGAAGAAATACATGTAAGCCACGTGAAACATTAATGAAGAACTTCACCAGGACTGATGGACTTCAGTTATCTGGAAAGTATGGAGATGCACGAATTATTCCTCTTTGAGCGGGAAATCTAAAAATAATTACATAATAGAGGTGTTCAAATACATTAAGTGCTTTGCTATTTAAGTTAGTTAGAAGCGCTGCCCATTGGCATGTGTCGGTAACCAGAAGACATGGATTTTTGATAATTGACAAAATAAATATCTGGCGAGGATACGCAGACTTTTTTCCCATTTACACAACATGTTGATTTTGTCTGAAATACTTATTTAAATTAATGGAGAAAGCAAATAATTTCGTAACTTTCAGAAGTGAACTGACTCAACTTAAAAAACAAAGAATGTTTAGGCTACTGCGAAAGAGCAGAAGCGCGAGACTATTTAACATCTTTAACAAATACATTCGAATTATGAAGAAAATGGCTTATTTTCATGGTGTATGATTTAATTAATTAAATGTCTTCGAGCAGTAAAATTGACCACCAAGACTTTTGAATATCTTAAATACCTCAATGATGCGTTATTGCCCTTGACGTAAGGAAATAAAACTTTACTCTCTAAGCTACCATCTGAAGTTGTCCAGCAATCCATTCAACTGTAACTAAAGAGAAGAAGCAGCAATGTGGAATCACATTGACCTCACGGACTGTAACCTTTAAAGATGGAGAGTCACAAGTTGTAGGAAATAAATATCATTTCTGCCAGTGACGCGCATATCCCAAAATCGAATAAAATCAGGATTTTTTTTTTCAAATTACCAATTTGTTTCTCGTTCTTCAAATACGATACAAATTAAGAAAGTTGTGTTTGGGAAGGTATATATTTTAAATAGCCACGCATCCTACTTACTATATTAAGCATTCATTTAGACCTGCATTTGAAAAGAAAGCGCAGGACACATTTACTTAATCGCTTTCACGAACATAGGACGGCACAAAGTTCCTCAGAGCTAATTAAATTCTGAACTGCTGCCACTGTCATATTTTAAGAAGCGCAGCCTCAGTCAATTTGCGCTGAACAAACTCTCACAAACACCAGTGTTAAAAGCTTAGAGAACCTGCGGTCTGTGGCATTTATTGCGGGGTCAGAATTGGCCAGGTTATGTGGGATCATTCGCCCTGTTTATTGGCTATTGCTATGAAATTCTGTAAACCCAATTCAGAGTACACAGGGAACTCCATTTGCCGACTCATCTGAAAGACAATGTAACGCTCCCTCAATACCGCACTTAAATGTCGGCCGTTATTTTTGTACCCAAACCCTGGGGTCCGGCTTGAACACATAACGTTCTGACACAAAGGCGAGAAGGCTACCAAGTTAGATATATTCGATCACAATATTTGCAACATTAAAGAGTTTTTGTAATGAATTAAATTCGGATAATAATTCAACATGTCTATGGCGCTCAGCATAGGATTTAAGATGTGGTGTGTAGTGTCAGGTCTGGTATTGAAGTGGTGAGAAAACTTTCAAGGTGCATATTTCTCCAGATGCGACTAAGGCGCTGAAGTAAGAAATACTTGTTGCAGCCATCATTCAGAATGACTTTGTCCTCGGGCGAACTACTAATTTCACATGAGAGCTAAACGATGGAGGGATGAAATAAGCAGGAGATTTCTATCTCAGAAGTTAGCTACAATTCTCGAGCATTGGGTTATAAACAACTTATTGCGGATCTTACCTTAGTGTGTGGCCATTAAAACACATGTTCAGTGATTATGTTCAGTATCTTGCACGGTGTTGAACGTATTTTCTATCCTATTGCTCGTATAAAGAGTGCATAATATGTAAAGTTGATTAACTTTATTTAATTAATTTGCTATTGGTTTGCCTTATCTGTATTTCAACAAGGAAAATATATATATTTAATGCTGCGTTAAACAGTGACCGGTGGAAAGTCGACAATAGCGCAAAATGAGTGAATCGTGTCAGTCGCCCATTGCGAGCAATGCTGGGTATTTGATTACGTTGACAGTAACGGCCCTAAACATCAGACGTTGAGTGTGAAAGTCAGTTGATCCAACACCAACACGTGTGCATTAATATCTGAAATGAATTTCTATCTCTCAGAGTTTAAAACGACAGTACATAGTTACAGAAGATATGGAGTGTACAATTCCATCGGAAATAATGAAACATCTCGTGATGTATGAGTAAAGTTAGAAAGGTTAAGATGATGGTTCTCAGATTTAAGTTAATATTGAAATTTTATTACAATCATTGTAGAAAGACACCATATTGTATTGTATTATTTTCCTTCACATTGGCCAATGAAATCAATCAATCAAATGAAAGGTCACTCCAACACACCTGCCGGCAAACCAAATTAAATGTTTATTTATCGCATTCAAAAAATAAATTCTAAAAATCCTAACATAGAAAGTTCATTGGCCTAGATTGAATAAACCACTTACAAGTATATGAGAATTAATAATGGCACTTAACCATGAATCTGCATTAAAATTCTGATTCTAGTATTTGTACTGGAAATTAGACTGTACAAATGTCAATACAGGGGAATATTCCAGCAACATTAACTGCATCGAGCACCGAAGAAAGCCAAGAGTGTATCTAAGCAACCCTCCCACAGCAAACAGGAAAACTACACTTGGTTGAGCTAGTAATAATCAATTTGTGACTTCATAACACACGGAGCAATGTGAGTATGTTCCTGTACAAGGCAGGTAGCAAGAGTAGTAACAAATCAACATTGCTTAATAACGTTAATTCAGGATCGAAAGGCTCACCAGTAACGCCCATAGCTGTAAGAACAGGGTAGAATATGCTTCCTATTTGCAAGATTAATGGCTATCCCATTGTCGAGGAGGTAAGTATACTTGTGACGCCAACGGCTTAAATATCATTGCGCGTTCGAAGAGACCACCATTTATATTAGAGAGAATTCTCCGGCGAGGCTACTGGGCTGGTTACATCATAAACAATATTAGTTAGAGTTATTTAATAAACAATAAGGAAAAAATGTAGACCAAATATAATAATGATACGAATGTTTTGACATTTCCTCAGAAAAAGAACAGAACTGCTAGTGGAAATACAGCCAATCTTATCCACGTATTATTAAAGGTGCATACACACCTCTGCTACTGCTCCGATACAAATACTCTGAAAGCAGATGTAGTAATAGTTATTCGAGGGGATCTTGGCTTTGCAAATTAATTTGAACATTGCGCCTCAAGCCACACACCATCCAGATATTGGCATGTATGGTTTGTCCCTCATCCTTTCCATTCAAACTCCTTGGAAGTACTTTCCAACACGACTAACCACAACTTTAACGTCTGCAAAAGCTCAAGAAGAAACAAGTGCTGGATGGCAACGAGTGATGTTTAAGAAAAGTGGCCTTGCCAATATCACCCACACCCAAAACACCAGGTTACAGCAAAGACATTGACAAGAGCAATGCCGAAATGATTCCTGCTTGTTTTAATTCATAATAGTTCATTCAGCTTGATGTTAGATTTATAAGATCGAGCCTGAGGAAGACAGCAGTAAATGTTCAACACAATTTTGGCCAGAGTCTGCAGAACGCATATATCGCAATTGCGAACAACATTTCAAAGTGGGTTCAGCACATATAACTAAAAGCTAAAGTCCAGTCAACCAGATATTCCCTGCAAACGTTCCAGCCCATTAATTCATAGTGTTTCCTTCAACTCATATAGCCCATCTGCGTACAGTATTCCATTCAACCCATCTAAATTGCTCACTCGACATAATTCCTTCAGCAATTTTTCGCTGGAATAAGGCCTCTGTGTTTCCTGTGTTGTTAATGGTTATGGGGTTAATACTGACGCTAATGGCATTAACTGGCTCAAGATACCCAGCCCCTGACCCTGACCCCCTCAATCTGCTCCATTTCCCATCAACTCCCATGCAATCAGTTGGTCATCGAGTCGCTAGCTGGTTATAGCCGAGACAGATATCGTCTTACACCACATCTCACCCATTAAATGATCGGCCTCGAGGCCAAATCAGATTGACATTTCCCGATGAGTTCTTCATACTGCTCTCATGGAAATCACAGAAAGTTTGCAGCACAGAAACGGACAATCGTGCCTGCGCGGGCCAAAGAACAAGCTACCTTGTTTAATCCGACGGTATGCCAGTGTGCTGACATGACTGGTGGGTCTGGCTTGCCTTAAATTTGGTTGTTAATTCGGGGGACTTGCAAGTGCAAATAACTGAAATATGTTTCCGCCTAGATCGCAATGAACGACTTTAGGCGTTTTGAGAAAGTTAGAAAACTAGTAAATAACAAATATCAGGCCAACTGCCGTTGTGATTTATGTAATTATCTCAGAAACAAATATACAGCGAAGCTGCTTCATGGTGGGAAGAGCGCATTGTTATTTTCCCACCGCTGGGTGTCTTCGTAACAAGATTGCTTGAGAGATTTGGAACGACAGCAAGTTGCACCGGGAAGCATTGGTTACTCAGCGACCTAGTTTATGTCTCAACTACACGTGCAATCAGGAAGACTTTGCCCAGTTGGATATTTTGTTTCGTTCCTGGCAGGTTTCAAAGTATTTAACAGCACATTATGAGTTCGTTGTGCAGCTTTTAAAAAAAAATACATCACGAAGCAACAAATGTACGTTGGCCTAGCCAGCAGCTGACTGACTATTAAGAAATACGCTTATGAATAGGCTTTGCTGAGAGAGGAATCGGAAATGAAATGGCTTCCGGCAGCTGCAGTCATAAAAAGGGCCACAGCAAAATTCGAGCAAAAACAACTCGAATTCAAAATTTACTACACGGGCAAACTTTCGCTAATGGGAAATGTGCGCAATAACAAAATGTTCGCCCTCAATTATGGTAACTCAGCGTTGGAAGCCCGTTTTTTGTTCCTTCAACATTTCACCACCAACGCATTTCAAAGTAAACTCATAGATTAATGCACAGTTAACTTACACTCCAATTGTCTCAATAACAATCGAAACTTGCGGTTCAGTTTAATTCCGAAGATGATAGGATGCACCAGGAGGTGGATTAACGTAGCAGGTTGTGAGTTATCCATCGATTCATTCAACACAGATGGAGCTAATTGAACTAAGCATACATTCCACAATTTTTAAAATAACCGTTCCAATTTGTAGGAATGCAACTGCCTTGCACCGTTACCGCTGCTTTTTTTTTTCCAAAATTCATGTCGGCGTTCGGACGCTCTGTTAAGTACATGTTTTCAATTGGCCGTACAGCTCCTTCAACAGGGAGAAGACACAATGATGTTTGCAGCAGTATCATGACGCATAAAACAAAACTCTGCGTTAACTCTCCGGGGTTCAGAATTCTAAGGAATAGCTTCTCTTCCAGTGAAGGAATTTCTCTTCACCTCAGTCCTAATTTTCGGCCTGTTATCCAGACACTGCGGCCACAATGAACCCCCAATCCCCACCCCCGCCGGCAGTCCCCACCCACCCCACCCCGATCCCCATCCCCATATTTTGGATCCCCTGTTAGCAGAAAAAATCTCTCAGCCTCTCCCCTGTCAAGCCGCTTCAGAATTGTATATGTTTCGCTCAAACTACCTCTTGTTCTTCCAAACTCCAGAAAATATAGGCCCAATTAACTCAGCATCTCATAATAGGACAAGCTTTCCTGCCAGGGACCAATTTAGCGATCATTCCCTCTAGCATCTCCAGTGCAAACATATCATTCCAGAAACGTGGGTTCGAAAACTGCGCACATTATTACAGATGTAGTCTCAGCCAAACTCTGTGCAATTATAGAAAAAGTTCTTTATTGCTGTGCACCCCTGGCAATGATGGTCAACATACATGTTGCTTTCCTAATTGCTTCCTATTCCTGCCTGCTAACTTCGTGTGTTCATTCAACAAGTACACCCAAGTCTCCCTGAACATCAACATTTATTATTTCAACAGTTTAAGAAAACGGATTTTCTACACTTATTAACAAAGTGAATAAACTCTCATCTCTCCACATAACACCATTTTGTTGCTGATTCACTTAACCTGCCTTTTTATCTGAAGATTATTTCTGCTCTAAATAACTCAATGGTATTGTATCCCTCTCCCTCATCTCTCTGTCACAAACTTTATGCTGCTGCAATTTCGGCGGATATTTTTTTCTAACCATCTGAAACTTATTTTTCACACGCATCTTCTCACCAACATCCTACCTGACTCATTGTCTTTCACAGAAACTTACACAAAAACACATCCTGAATTAAAATAATACCTCAGAAACGCACTTTCTTTCTATAACACTCACAACACTCACGCCTGCCAACCACACCCCACACAGCATGTATCGATCGCTCTCTCTTCTCTTTTTTCTCTCTCTCTCACACACATACAAGCATACACATAGAAACACAGACACACAAACTCACATACATGTTCTCTCCATTTGGATTTTCAAAGTACATTTTAAATATAAATCTGGCTAAAATCAGAAAATGCACTTTCAGGACACAGTTCAGTAAGTTGGCTCCAAAAGCAAAAAAGAGAGTCTTCAGTGACTGGCAGAAGGTAGTTTTTCACACAGACCGATGCTTGGACCACTGCCGTTCACCTTATAGATTTGGAAACGCAATGGATAGTCAGAAGAATAATTTCAATGTTTGTGAATGGCACGATTTAAGGGGTAGAGAACTGTGATGAAATATAGGGCGGCATTCATAGCTGAGAGAATGTGAATGGAATTGACAAATGTACTTCAATGTGAGAACACAAGAACTTGTGGAACAGGAGCAGGAGAAAACCAAACAGCCCATTGAGACTGTTCTGAAAGCCAACAGGAAAATGGCTGATCTTTGGCTTCAACTCCATTTTCCCACACGTTCCCCATTTTCCTATATTTCATCACAGCCCAAATTCGGTCTATCTCAGACTTCAATGTTTTCAATGTTGGATCATCTATAGGCTTCTGGAACAAAACATTTCAAAATTCATAAATTTTGAGTGAAGAAATGTTATCACTTTTTTTCAAATGATTGGCCATTATCCTGAGATTATGACCACATAGAGATTGCCCAAAAGGAAAAACTAACTGCATCTATTATGTCAAACCCCTTCCTAAGTATTTCAGTCAGTTCGCCTCTCATCCTTCCAAAGCCCACAGAATGTTAGAGAATATCATTAAGCCTCGCACAATATGAGCAAACTAGTTAATTTACGCTATACTGTCTCCAATGTCCTTCCTATAATATGATGACCAAAACTGCACACAATATCCCAGGTGCGGTCTCACAGAAACCCCGTGCACCTGGAAAAGTGTGGTTGTTTCTTTTTATTGCGCTTGCAATATCCACTTGCAATAAAGGCCAATGTGCCGTTTGCTTTCCGAATTGCTTGCTGTGACTTTTCCTGAAGAAGGATGATGCCTACAATGTTAGTGGAATTTATATTTTAAAATAGAGCTCTATGGGGACTTATTTAACAGAAGTAATTTTGTAGACATACATATGTAGACTTACAATCGTTCTTGCATTAATAAAGGTTTAACTTAGTTTTAAAAATCCTCTCGAGAATCAGTGGCTTTATTACGAATGAATTCAAATCCTGCATCTTAAAACATGCAAATTGCAAAAATGGGTTATGACAGTTGTTTGAATTTTCCCTCAGTGACTTGAATAACTCAGCCTTTACCATCAGCAGTGTCATAATGATTGGGAGCTCCTTGCAGTGTACATTTGTTATCCCTGCTGTTTTGGAATTGGTGAATCTAACGTCAACGAGTACAATAAGCACTTAGAATTCGGGAGAGTGTGTGAAGTAAATTCGAATTGGTGAGATTGCAAAAATGGCTGTATCCGTGACTAAATCTTTTTTGGAAGTAGAGGATATAAGCCTGGTTGGGTTACAGACAGTATCTAAGAGTAAGTTAAGAGAGTTAGCTGTTATATTACAATTTGGGTTACCTGTAGCAGCACAGAAAACAGGTGAAATTGAAATAATAGCACGGCATTTGAAATTGGAAGGAATGCCTGAGGCACAGAGTTCTCCAAGTGGTGGGTAATTGAGATGGGCTCGAATTCAGGTGCAAATGAACGAATGAAATGGAAGGAAAGGAAATAGAAAGATAATTCCTAGGGAAGAGGCATAAAGGCATGGGAGAGAACGAAAGCAGGGAGTTAGAAATTGTGAAGATAAAGAAGTAGGAAAGAGAGAGAGAGTGGGAAGAGAGAGATAGAGAGAGAGAGAGATAAAATAACAACCGACAATGTTAGGAGATAATACAAAAGGGACGCCGGGAGGTGAGGAAGAACTCATCTACAGAGTAGAACCCATTGGGAGAGATGTTTACATTTGTACAAGCTCTTCAAAGTTAGAGGAAAATGATGTTGAAACATTTTTTCTTTCATTTGAACAGTTAGCAAACCAGATGAAATAGCCACAGGAAACTGTTGTTGCAATCCAGGTTATGCTTAGAGTACCGGAGCTATAATCTTGGCTATCAGAAGAATAGACTATGTATTATGGTCTGGAAAATAAATGCTATTTAAAGCGCATGCGAGTTGGTTCCTGAAGCATTTAGTCAGAAAATAGTCTGGGCAAATTACATTGATCTTGAGAGATCAGAACAAAGTAACTTTGACCGGTGGATATAGGCATTAAAAATACAGACAACCTTTGCAGCTCTGAGAGAAGTAATTCTTTTGGAATAATTTAAAGATTCAAGTTTTAACGCAATGCGAACTCATTGGAGGAACAGAGGGTTGTTTTTGTAAGAGAAGCAGCAGATGATTATATGTCCGTGCATAGAGGTAAAAACAATTATTTTCAACTTTTTTTTTCTACGAAAGGGAGAGAAAGTGGGAAGGTGAAAGGACGCTGGGCACTCGGGTAAGAGAAGGTCTAGGTGTAAATTCCCAGGAAGTTTATTTCTCCAAATAAAAACGATGGTGTTGAGGGTAGAAGTGACATTCGAAAGTTGAAGTGTTTTCATTGTAATTAAGTGGGACACAGGAAGTCGGCATGTTGACAATTGTAGACTAAATCGATTGAAATTGTTGAGGGGCAGAAATGTTATGGAAGTAACAGTACTGTAGGTTTTGAGGTCCAGACACAGGAAAAAAAAAAGCAGGCTTGTGTGCACAAATAAATCAAGGACAATCAGTGACATGTAAAGGAGTGGGAATGTGTTCACAATTTACCCAAGCTATTTCTGACGAGCAGATTGTAGAAATAATTAAAGACTTTGTGTGTGAAAGGAAAGTCCTTCCATGTGTACGGGGTGGAGTATGTAAAGATGTTAAAGTTTTAAGAGACATAGGGGCAAGTTAGTGATCAATGTTGTGGGGTAGTGATACTTGGTTTTCAGAACGGAATTACAGGAATAGGTGAGTCCATGGAAATGCTAAATTTATCATATAGTGGAAGAAAATTAAAAAAAAAATTGTGGAAAGCTGGAGCAGTGACCGTTGAAATGCTGGAAAAATGCTCATTGCAGGAATACGTTTTATTGTGTGTTATGAAGCAGTTGGATCGGTAAGTGGATATTGCCTATGGCATTTGAACGGCCTGTATAATTATTTTAAACAGAGGTGTTACAAGAGGAGCATCCTTGATTGTTTCCAGATTGTCTTGAAAGGAAATGACAGGCACACAGCTTGAAGCAAAAGAAATAAGTTGGACAGGCAGTTTAAAGGCAGGAAGAAGGTAATGAAATTCATTCAGTAGGTACGGTGTTTGATAAAAGTTTTCAGAAAGATACAACAGAGGAAAATTCGAATGAGATGCTTAACTGAAAACAATTAATTGAGTTGCATCAAAAGGATCTGCTATTTAAATAGTTACATCAGACAGTTTGCACGGAAATAGAAGCAACATGTATTTCAAAGTGTTACTACCTTAAGGGTGATAATTTAACTGAAAGAATGGAGGCCGGTCATGTCTCATCAAATGAAAGCTGGAAGGTGGTAAATCACATTGTCATCCCATTAGGGTATAGGAATGAGTTTCTGAGGATGGCTCAGGAAATGCCATTGCGGGGATATTTTGGAATTGGAAAGACACCGGCAAAAACTGTGCAGAAATATTTTTATTGGCCAGGATAGCACTGGGATGTAGTAAATTTCTGTGAAACTGGTCACAATGTCAGGTGATAGGGAAACTATAGGCTGTGATTAAGTCGGAACCTTGGGTCCCAATACCAGCATTTGAAGGACCTGTTATGAGGGTCATGGTTGATTGTGTGGGGCCCTTATGTAAGACTACAATTGGGAATCAGAACTTACTGAGATTAATAGATGTGTCTACCAGATTTGCTGAAGCGATGTATTAAAAAAATATTACAACAAAGTAGATTGTGAAAGATTGTGGAAGGTTTAACCTTTTTTTTACGAGATATGGTTTTCCTAAGAAAATACAATCAGATAAGTGTTGAAGTGTACTGTCACTGCTGTTTATGGAAATAATGAGAATTTGGCGATAAAGCAGTTTAGGTCAACAGCTTATCAATTGGTGTCACAATGAGCTGTGGAAGGATGGAATTGAACTTTACTAGCTACGATGAGAGTGTACTTTCAGAATTATCCAAAGGATAAGGTAGGGGAATTTTGCTCTTGTCTTTTGCTATTAGGGATGTTCCAAATGCATTGACTCGTTTTAGTCCTTTCGAACTAGTTAATGGTCATGAAGTAAGGGGACCACTGACAATTATTTCTGAGAAGTTGGTGGGCCAAAGACCAGAAACTACTCCCCTGAATTACACAACGAGCATCAGAGAGAGTTTAGCTAGAGCATGTGAGTTGGCTTGGGAGAATATAAAGAGATCACAGAAAATGAGGAAAGTGGCAGCCGACCAGAAGGCTACAGTTCAGAATTATATTGTTGGACAGAAAGTGCTAGTTCTGTTACAAGAACTTAGTGATTCCTTAAATGAACGGTTTAGTGGGCCTTACAGGACTGAAAAGAGATTGAGTGAAGTAACTGATTTAACAATACTCCAGATAGAATAAAGAAGCAAATGCTGTGTCATGGAAATATGCTTTAAAAGTTATTTGCCATGGAAGAAGAACAAAATGAGGCATTAGTGATGGCGAATGATGGCAAACAGGTATAAGTGCATGACTCTGAAATTGATTCTCTGCTAATCAAATTGGATAATGAGGGCGTACTTGACATTGCTGAGTTACCCTCTAGATAAGTGTCAAAGTCACTTGGATGGGCTATTGCAGGCGAATAAACCTATTTGTGTGAATGCATTGGGGAGGACAGATATAACCATACATGACTTCTCTGTGGAGGTTTCATAATCGATATGGCAACATCCCCCCAGATTAAGTCCAGCGAAGTTACCATCAGTACAAAAATAAAATGATGTGGTGTTTCAAATGTATATCATTAAGTCTAGTTGCAGCAACTGGACTTCACTTATTTTTCTGGTACCAAAACTACATGGGAAACAAAGGCTGTGTGTGGACTATGAAAGACGAATGCGGAGACAAAAGTGGATTCGTGGCTAATGGAACGAATGCAGGATGGATTTGAGAAAGTGGGACAATCAAAAATTATTTCCAGGTTTGACTTGCTACAAGGGTATTGACAAGTACCATTATCAGAGAGAGCAATGGACACCAAATGGACAATATCAGTTTAAAGTCATGCCATTTGTAAGAAAAATGCACCTGTGATACTTCAAAGGCTGAAAAACAAAGTGATTGCAAGTCTATGCAATTGTGCTGTTTTGATTGATGATTTAATCATTTTCAGTGAGACTTGGCAGGAGCATTTGCTGCATCTGGAACAATTATTTACTCGATTACGAGAAGCAAATTTAGTGAGGAAGTTGCCTAAAAGTGAATTTGCAAAAATGCAAGTTACCTACCTTGGCCGTACCATTGGACATGGTAAGGTAGCTCCAAGAGCTGTGAGAGTCAAGGCTAACGTCCATTTCCCAGTGCCTACAACAAAAAGGGAAGTTGTAACATTTCAGAGCATGAGTGGGTTTTACAGGAATTTTGCACCAAATTTTAACAGTGTGCTTGTACCACTGTCTGGATTGTTAAAAAGGAATAAGGAATCTCAATGGACGCTGGAGTGTCAGAAGGCATTTGATAGTTTGAAAAGTGTATTAACTACGAAGCCAGTTTCTGCAGCACCCCATTACATCAAACAATATAATTTGGCCGTTGACGAGAGTGATATAGGCACCGGGGCTTGACCGTTTCATAAAGATGACAGTGAAATTGAGAAATCTTGAGAGTCTTTTTTTTCACCGAAGTTGAATGCGCAACAGATAAAATATTGAAAATGCTTATTTTTTGTCAGTTCACTGATAAATCATTAGGTGGTGCTGCCCGGTTTAACTGAAGTTGTTCATCAGGTTTTCTGAGGGATTGAAGTGGCACCTCTATATATTTGGCAGTGGGTTGTTTCCCCTGTCAGGAGGGAAGTGTAGAGCGTGAAGACATGGAACGAAAACCAGGTGCCAGAAAACGTCTCCAAGCAAGAAGCAAATAAGAAGCATCATCTGAATGTTTCACTGATTCCCGACATGTCGATCTGAATGAAGGTCAACCTGCCTGGATTGCATAGAGGTGAGGGAAGAGGTATTATGAGCACTTCTGCCGTTTCGGTGTCTGAATTACTTTGCAACAGTGCTGTTTAAACGATTGCCCACCGATCTGAAAGGTTACATCTCCTTCTCTCTTCGCAGATGTTGCCTGAAGTGCTGAGTATTTCCAGCATTCTCTTCATGTTATCTGGATTATAGAATATTAAAATGAGGTAATACAACTTCCCCTAACTTTTTTCTGATTACATTGCAGCAACATACTGGTATACAATTCATAACATTGGATTACAATGCTTGCTTGCATATCGTCACCGTGGCTCAGTTGTTGAAAGCGCCAGGCTATTAAACTGAGCAGAAGAAAATAATCACGTGCTCTTATAAAGAAGCACGATTGGATCAAAGTAATCTATGAAGCGAATGTGGACCGTAGTGCTAATATGTCGCGACCTCTTCAGTTTATCCCAATAGGATTTGACACGCTCCGGGAGTGACGACAGCTTCGACGTTTTTTATTTCCTATCGTTGTCACAAAGCCTTTCGAAGTCGCCAATTTTGGTTATCTCTCCAGCATAAGCTGAAACTTGTCTGACACGTTGAGCCTTGCAGGAACATTTAAGGGCCGAGTAGTTGAGAACAGTCACTGTGCTGTAACATTCTCGGTCGCAGTGTTAATTACCAGCAAATGTACTGTGAATCCGGATTGGATTTATTTCCTGCACTGAAACCGTAAAACCTGATCATCGGAGTTTTAGGGTCACGAATGGAATCAATGAGCAATATTATTTAATGATTAATACTCCACCCACTTTAAATGGACATAGTTATTCAGGCATGTGTTGTCGACGGTCTGACAAGAATGGATGCTCATTTTAGCAAATAACAACGTTCATTGATATCAGACTGTTAACTTAATAAAACATCGTCGTGGTGCTTAACACGAGTGTATTTAGACAAATAAGGATACTGAGCCAGGTAATTAAAGCAGTAGGACGAGGTGAAAAGATATTCGTTTTAAGGACGACTATGAAGGAGGAGATTGAGTTTTTGGGAGAGGACTCCAGATTGTACATCCTAGAGTTTTGAAAGCACGTCCAATAGTGGTGGAAGGAAGGAATTATGGGGTGACAGGGGCGGCAGAATATGAGACATAAAGAATTTTCAGAAGCTTGCAGAGAAGGAGATCACAGGTGTTGGCAGGGACAAGGCCTTGGATGGATTTGAATACTGGAATGAAAAGTCTAAAAGTGAAACGCTGTTAGACCGAAAGTAAGGTTCCATCGATCACTAGTGTTTTGTGAATGTGACGCAGTGCCAGTTACATTCTGGGAATTAGGACTTTCGCTGATATAGCATCTCTGGACAATGGGTGGTGGAAGGCCGGAAGGGTAATAATTTATAATCAAGGCCTGGAGCAGACGTCAGCATGGCGGGTGAGGTTAGCAGAAGAAAGGGGAGCTGCGTGATATAATGTAATCTATGCGATCGAGACGCTATATGGTCGGACGCTGACTTTATGCTCATATCCAGCATATGATGTCTTCTGTGACTTTGACAAGCACCTATTCAGTGTTGTCGCACTGGGTTCCATTGTGAAGTTTGACTTTTGGAGAATCTCAACATGAAGGAGAGCATAGCAGAATGTTGCTTAAAGTAAGCAGCTAATGAAAGGCCATTCAAACACTGCATAAGTTATATCGCTATTGAAGCGTAAATGTTTTAATCATGTTGTTTAGCAATGGAATCAATGCTTCTCTTATTGAGAACCCAATCCGTGCAATTATGTTTAAAATATATTTAAACGGTAGAAATTGCAGAGGCAGGCAATGAATTTTTATTGCGGCGGAGGCAGGATTGCGGGTGGGGGAGAGGCGTGGACGGATATAAATCTTGCATTTTCCAACATCTGAAATAATGCGACCACAATTTTACACAGTGCTGTCGATCGCTGTGCATTGTAATCCATTTAATTCTGCATTATATAATTCTGCAATCGTTACAACTCAATACCATATAATGCGAACTTAATTTGTTTTTCCTATACAATGTTGGTAGTTTCCCTTATTGAACCAGCTGGTTTCCCCATCGGTCATAAATATTATACCCTTAACTTGTTGTCTAATAGATTGTTTCAATATTGATCACTATAATTGAAATTCTACCAATTCTTGATGTATATATCTTGCTGTATTCCTGTTTCATTGCTACAAGTGACTTTCCTGAATTTTATGAATCAGAGTGCAATAGCACACCTTGAAATACGTTTAGTTTCACTTCACCCTGAAACTGACCCTGACTGCAAGGTCAGTATTGGCCCGCTAGCCCCGTGTTGTTTCAAATTGTCATATTCTTCGCTGCTCAGCATGTAGTGGCTAAAGTTGGCAGCTACTACAATATGAGGAGAAAACAGCACGATTCAATATGGACAAACTTCATGACAGTCTTATTAATTCGAATTGATAAGTCTTCCAGTCTACACCATCTGTTGGAAAGCAGTCTCGTAATTTCGGGTTATGTATTCCGGAGGGGAGAGCTTGCATGTCTTTAACTGGAATCTCTCCAGCACAGTCCCTGTAATTTGAGCAGCTGCGAAATGTAAAATACAGTTTTCTCTGGTCAGATGGTGCAAGGACACAGCCATCTCTTGCTGAAAGGTATTAATTAGCTGGTTTAACTGCAGTTTCTTGGCCTTCACTGGATTTTCAATTTGTATGTGATTGATACAGCTTGGTGAGTTGCACACAGGTGATTTAACATAAGAAGAGAGGGAAGAAGCACATTCCTTCCACGATTTGAAGGATCAGGAATGAATGGCCACAAATGAGACGATGTGAGGAATATTAAACTAATAGAATAACCAATCCCTTTACCCAGTGAATTCTGAGGCTGTTAAACTTATGGAGGCGGAGGTAATACCTCAGATCTTCCGGACAGGTGTAATGATGGGCACACTGCCACTGTCTGTGACGTTTTCTGATCCCCAATAATACTACCCATTTTCTGGCATGACGTCTGATACGAGCTGAAGCTATAATGGGCGAGTGATAATTCTCGAGGGCAAGTCCTAAGAGCAAAATAAAAGGTGGCGTAAGAGGGGACATAAAGCCATTTTTACAACACAAGCTGCCATAGTCAGATAAATTTTTGAATCTCTCAAGTTTTTAAAGGAATGCATCTGAGTTATTGAGTGTATGGGTGAGTGGATCAATGGGTGACTGGCTGGGTGCGTGATTATGTAGTGGGGTCGATCATATACATGTATGGGCTGGGCAGTCAGATAGGTTGGGCAGTCGGGTCGGGGGTATAATAAGGATGGCTGGGCAATCCTGCTGGTGGTGTGATCGGGCTCGGTAGGCAGTCTAGTCCAGATGCGAAGTGGGTCACTCAATAGCTTCAGCTGTAGTTGTGTCCTGATACAGAAGGTTCTGAAACTGAACTCTAGCTTCAATCTCACCATCTTGAACACATTCCACCAGTTCTTATAAAGCCACTAAATTAAACTGTGCTTGCGCCTCTGAAAGAGGAAGAAACCCTTCATAGATCGCAGGCTTTTTGACCCAAATCACCGAGAAGTGCAGAAAGGTAATGACAACTTCGGTTAAGATTATCCTGTCCTCCCAGCTGAATTGTTAAATCAACACTTGTGGAGCAGCAACTCAGATGTCGGGTTGTGTGGGCAGTCTGGTTGGTGGCAGGTGGTCGGATCGTGGGGGGACTCAGGTTGGTCGCTCTGTTTGTTCAGGGGGTCGTCAGGCTGGACATGGGTAGTTAGGCTGGGCGTGGGTAGTCGGGTCAGAGGTGTGTAGTTAGTTGGGTAGGATAATCAGTCACGTCAGGTGAGCAGTCAGGTCATGGAGGTGGGTACTGACATTGGGTGGACTGTCAGATCGCGTAGTCAGGTACTCAGGTTGGGTGAGTAGCTGGGTCGTGTAAGTGGGTAATCGGGCTGGATGGCTGTTCGGATCTCTCATTGGGTATTGAGGTTGGGTAGGCAGTTGGGTCGCGTAAGTGGTTAATCAGGTAGAGTGAGCATTCGGCTGGGGTAGGCAGTCTGATCTGGAATATTCAAAGTGGATCATTTGGGCCATTGTGTCATTTGGGTAGTCAGGTTAGATGACTAGTTGAGCCGGGGAGTGTAGCCATGTTGTCAGGCAGTCAGTTCGTGAAAGGGCAGTCAAGTAGTGAGAAGGGGGTGGTTGGGAGTCTAGTTCGGAGGCAAATAGGCGATTTGGAACTGGAAGTCGGAGCGGAGAGACATCAGTCAGGCGAGGTGGGCAATTGAATTGTTGAGCCATTGTGTCCGGTGGGTGGTCGGATCGCTTAGGCTGTGAGAGTTGGGGAACTATTCAGGATGTTTGGGGGTAGGGAGTGGGGGTGTTGAGCTGGAGTGTTGGATGTAGGGTTCAGTTCAGTTATGTTTGTTATTCTCTGAGTTAGACCACGTTTTAACCAGCGTAACATTCGCAGCGGAATTATGCAAACAACGCCGGTGTATCCGACTCAAAGCTCTGACACTGAGCTCAGTGTAAGAGACATTGACAGAGCGCCCAGGACAGCGCAAATCAACCAATCAGGAATTTAAACTTCCCAGGCAATTTCAGCGCGTGCGCACGTGTCAGGACTTCCTCAGTGTTCGCGGTTCGCAAGAACAGCTTATATTAACTGCTGTGGACGTTGAAATTTTTTGGATCTTAGCTGTTTATTAAACTGGCTCTTTTCATTGCAGTTGCTGCTGCTCAAGGGAGTGAAGGCCAGCACAGAAAGGATTTACTCCACTGCTGGAACATATTGATGACGGTTCACTACGTACCCTGAGTGGCAAATACACCGCTATTGCAAGAAACATTTACAACCCCAGTGGAAAATCAGCAGGCATAAAACACATGACACAAAGTGGAACAATGTTTTCTGATACCTTTTAAAAAAAAACTGGCAGCAGAAAGGCCAACATTAAAAACTGGAGAATGAGCTACAATTCAAATACAGTTAGAAGAGGAAGACTTGGTTTCATTTTGCATTTTTTACCAGTATCAGAATTATTGCCCAAGGAGATTTCATTATCTTCTTCAGCTCTTCCCGGAATTTAGTTTGTGTTGCTGCATAAAGAAACGCGTTTGTGCTGGAACTCAAATACATGAGCATGTATCCGGTTTGAGTAGCGATGTATGCAGGAGCTGCATAATCTGGTCGTACATGAATGACCATACGACTGACTAACGTACAAACGACTGTTGTCATCCACAGCAGTATAAAAGTACCCGATACAGTGAACAGTAATATAATCGATTTCCTTCGGTTCTGTATTTCCGGATCACTGTGATTCTCGCTGCTGTGACCCCGGAGCTCCTTACGGGCTCGACTGGCTACTAAAATCCGTCTGACTGTCAAACAATTAAAAAGTAATATCAAAGTGAAAGGAATCCAAGTCAATAAAATACTTTGCAGCCAAGTAAATGTTACACCAAAAGGAGATGTATTAAAATCCAGGCTGGGCTGGAAACCCCAGTGTGCATTGTTAATTATTTGCGCAGGTTCAAATGCAAACCAAAAGGAGATGCACTGTAAACACGAGAGGACAGAGATTGCTGTTTGAACTGTAGCCGCAGTTCTCACTGTGCAATACCTTGTTCTAAACTTGTGACTACAGATAGATACAAATCGGTCAAATGTGAAGCAGACTGTAAACCACACCGTTAAATACATGTTCAAATTATTTGTGTACATTATGAACTTGCAAATGGCTGTATAGGCCAGGATTATACGTGGAAAACGCTTACTCAGGATTTTATACACGAGAACATTGTTCAGCATAACCAGCAAATCGGCTGTTGCCATGGACACCATATAGAATGAAATACATTTTGAAAGGCCGCAATTTCCTCTGCAGAGGATCAAGATTGTCATCAGGTTCGCTGTGGGAAAATAAGGAGAAAGTTGGTAACGGGGACACTCAGATACTTTCCACAGAATATTATGGGAAATGTCACTGTGCATTTCTGCCTCGCGTTATATACAGTATCCATTTTACAATATTGGACAATGTTGATGAAATTTTCAAAATAAATAAACGAATATGCACTGTACTGTGATTATTTTCAAGGGCAGTATTTTTGATATTACTCCTAGCTGAAGCAGAGACCGGAACCAGATTTCTGGGGGAGGGATTTCCAAATTGGTCACCAGACTTCTGAGAAATTAACCTGTGCATATAATTGTTAAGAGAATGGAACCGGATCGGGAAGCATAAACAGGTTGGAACTAGGATTTCAGTCTGTGACCAGACGAAGCAGGTGTCTAAAAAAATTCATTTTTTTTTCCAGCAGAAGCTTCTCAGGCCCAGGGGCTCTTGCTGAAGCTGTGTCTGGGAGGAATCTTGAAAGACTAAAACCTGAGAAAATCAGTGAGCCACCCAGACACGCTGAAGAGCTGGGAGATGTTCTTCTGTTATTTTAACCAGACCTGATCATACTGTGTGCTAGAGTGCTATTGAATGGTGAGTGACTGTGCTTCTGGTAAAACTCTGCCATCAGGACTGTGGTGACGCAGGTGAAAGAGGCTCCACAGAAGTAGGCCTTGTTGATGATAGTCATATCCGTGGACCTGGGATGGAGTTAATTGGCTGTTGGAGGCCACTTGGGAAACAGACCCTGCGTGAAGAAGAGTAGTTGAGCACTGCTCAAGCAAGATGGAGTTTTGAGAGACTTTGGCACTGAATACAGAGCCAAATATGTGCTGAGTGCTAGCTGAGAAATCCGTGAGACTTACCATTGTTGTATCAAATAATTAAACTAGAACTAATATTTTCTACTGAATGCAATTAGCAGTTAATTATACATTTTTTGCCTTTGATTTGCATTTTAAAGTAAAAGATGTAAAAAGTGAAATCTTCTCCATTATTTCCTTCCATTGGTGTCCTTTAGGAAGTTCGATTCTTTCAGCTAATTGATCCTCAAGTGGTCAGTAACACCATGTATTGCTAGTGAGACTCTGCCTTCCTCCCGGTAAATTTCAGTCTGCTGTTTTCACGGAGCTGAGTGAAGGTTCACTCGTATTCCATCTAGGGAATTGGTACAGGAGAGTCGCCCCAAGCTGCTCCAACTGAAACTAGTGAGATTCATTGATGCCTCAACTGGGGCTAATGTTGGCTTCTCATAATAATGTAAAACTGGCAGTCAGATCAACCGTCCGTCATACACATCTCCCGATTCCCTTTCAAAGTCCATCGCCCCTGGCATTGGATTGAGGCTCAATTTACATTTAAACTGTACAGTGCAAGTAACCACTGAGTACCTCACAGAGGCGGTCCCGTTCCAGAAAAAAGTTTCGTAAAGGAAAAATGGGATATTTCCATAACTTGTTGAACTTAAATTGTCAAATAATAAACATGTTTCCTTACATACAAACTTCCTGTCAACAGACCGATACCGTGTGATACACCGTGTGAATTTGATAAATTGCCCCTGAAGATCCACGTTGCATTAAATATAATTTTACAGCCGACTCCTCCTGATAATTTGGAGATGGGAATCTCGGGAAGCGCATCAGATGCCAGCGGTGCTCAGGAAAATTTCCAATCCATTGTAGGAAGCAATACATTCAAATAAATCTTTCTGTTGAAGAAAAGAACTATCCAATTTAATTCAAAACATTGCACTTTGCCTATTTATAATTGCTCTGAAAGAGCCGCTCAGGAACTAAACAGGAACCGATGGATCCGCAAAGAAGGAGGAATAAGGAGCAGCTTCCTGTTCATCAAAATATCTTCCCGCCCCTGCTGGGCGGAGGACACTGCAGAGCTAGGAATTATCACTGTAGACAATGGACAGCATGAAATATGAAAGTGTTACCATGGACACAAAGCAATAAGTTATATAATTATCTATGAACTGTTAACGAGCGGGAATTCAAACTCCCTCTCCTTCAGTAAGAGGAAGAATATGAAGCCCCAGGTGCCCACAATCTGCGGAGCAGAACTGCCGATCACGGGCCCTGTGAACAGCTGTAATTCCCCTTTATATTCAGCAATTCATCCCGCTAGAAATATGAGTCAGCAGTGAGACATTCCCGCAATCAGCCACATAATCTCTAGCAGTGAAATACTCAGCAGCTACCAGGCAACAATGACTTACCGGGAATACCAAAGGCTGCGAGAATTGGGTAGTAAATTTCCGTTACTTGTAGAATCGTTGAGCTGATCATTTTTGTAGAAGAATGCGATAGATTACTCCGCTTTCTGAATTACATTGAAGATATCTATCTGTTTCCCCCTTTATAGGCCAATTGGTGTCCCGATGAGGGAATTGGCTTACACAATAATTCGTGTTAGTTATAGTTTCTTAACAAACAAGCGGGTAATTTATCTCTTCAGAGACCCCGGTCCCCAATGGGGAAATTGACCAGCTCAGTTCCAGAAACTTTGTCAATTAAAGTTAATGAGGGGAAAGTAGTCCCAGGGTGAATGTGTGCTGCGTGTGCCCCCTGGAATGTTGTAAAGAACACCCCTCCTGTACAGTGTTGTTTTCCTTGGGCTTCATGCCATTCTTTTGCGATATTGTCTCATCCATTGCAGAATATAAACCAGCTATAGAGTGTATTTACCTCTTTAAAACTCCCTATCTTCTGTGGTAAAAGCTCCTGATGGCGCTGCATTATTATTACTAGCGATGATATTATTGTGACATTATGAATGCTGACGATAACCGTATACTAATTTTGCTGCAGTCAGTCAAGAGTGCCAGTCATTATCTAATCTAACATGAATAGAGGGAAACATATTGGAAAATAATCCATGCTGATTTTAATCGATTATTATTGATGCAAACGCCACTCAACCATAGGGATGCACTGCTCCAACATTATTAGTTGGGAAATACAGAGATAAAATGCTGGGAACGCTCGGCAGATCTTATAGAATCAGCAGAGAGTATATCAGAGTTAATCCTTCAGGTAATGTTCAGCGTTGACTTTTATAATTTCAGATTTCCAGCATCGTCATATATTGTTTTTGGTTTAGTGCTTTTGATTCTTTTCTAGAATTTTCACAGTGACTCCATTCTAGTGCTGATGATGGTGATACTGGCGTATGATCACATAGTTTCTTGCTCCTGATCAAATCAATACTCGTGATATCCTTTCAATAACATGACTGTTGGTGACGTCACCATATCTTTATGTATGGTGATTTTAACTTCGCTTAGGAAGCCCTCACACGAGCATTAATCATTGTGTCTTTGCAGAGAATCATTCTAAATTTTCGATCTGTAACCATATCCTAACGTTACTGTTTGGGCCTGAACACTAAGCTATTCGTGATGACATGACTCAAATATTGTTGGAGGTGATTCAGTGCCTCCAGGTTTTTTGTTCATCTTTTGTTCATCTCTGAGCAGCTGCATACTTTCAGGGAGGAGAGAGGATTTGATGATGCAACTCTGGGAGAGTAATGTGGCCTGAGCTTACAATGCATGTGAGTCTGTAGCAAGACCATACAGAGAGCAGGAGCTCTGCAAAGAGGGAGGCGGAAAATGTTCTGCCCTAACCACACCGGTTCCTCAAAGAACAATTTAGCAACCTACACCTAAGCCAGAAGTATAACGTGAGGCGCCAAAGATTCAACCAGTAGTGGGTCACAGATCTTTGTAATCTTCTTCACCACGACCTGGAGTCTCACATCAGGATGTGCACGGTGCTGCAAGGGGCAGTTATGGTCACAGTTTCATTGAATATCTGTGGATCTGGAACTTTCCAGACATACCCATCTTCTTTCAATTTGCTGTCCATCGATGTATCCATTAGGTGATGTATTCCACCTATGCGAGGTGTGGCGAATACATCATTTTCTCCCTCAGCATGGAGAAGCAGAATGTGATCTGTCTTGATATTTCCAGAATAGCCGGGTTCCCGATGACATCCTTGGCGCTGCCAAGTCTAAATTTCAATCTTGAGTGGTACAGCATATGAAAGCACACTAACTCCATTCAACTGCAGTTGTTATGAGACTATGAACACTATATCGTACTGGAGAACGCTCACTACATTCGCTGTAGCTACGATACCTTCGTTCCGAAGCCTTCAGCCATGCCTTCCGCCTTCAAACATTCACATGGATGTAGATGGAGTATTTTCTGATATGATTCCAGATACGTGCTTCAAAACACCAGCCCCACCCCCGTGCTCCACCCACGCCCCCCCTGCACAACACCATCCCCCTCCACCGCCCCCAACCTCCCTCCGCACTCACGATACCCACCGCCAGGCAACCACTTGAAAATAGAACATGAATGCCAGTTTTATGGTGCCCCAATAGCATCATGTGGCAGACCATCTGTGTGATGAAGCAATGCCCTTTTCCTATACCGCTCTAAGTGAACCCTCGACATTGGAGGAGGTGTTAATTTTTATGATTTTCTGCTGAATTCATATCATCACCATTATGATGGCACAGGCCTTGTAGCCAGGAATCCAGCAGAAGGAAGAGTAGCATGCAGGGGTAATAGTTCCTCGACGCCTTCGACCTGGACAGGCTTTCAGAGAGTGATTGTTTTACTTTGGTTCCCATAGGTCAAATGCATTTTCCCAACATCTATCCCCCATTCCCCACTTTTGCATGAGACGCCACATCACAGCTCTCCATGGCCACCATCCTGTAATAAAAACTAGCAACAAAAGTCTTTATTAATTAGCATATTTACCCAAAAAACACGATCAATTATACAAACAAACGGTTCTACTCGCCCTTGTGTATTCCCTTAGTCTTTTGTGTTCCCACGACTTGCCTTTGCTTCATATACGGAGCATCCGTGGTTATTGCAGTAAGGCTGGTGGGAGGATGTTTACCTTCACTGCTTGTGATGTCATGGAGTTAGTGACCGTCTCCACATGCCACAGAAAATTTTTCATCTGAGTTCCATCTGTCAGAACACGTCTGTGACCTCACCCTCCAGTGATCTGGAATGCAAACTATCCATTCCCTCTCACTTGCCTGAAACTCACTGCTGCTCGTTGATTTACCACATACATATTCTGACTCTCACCAGGTTAGTCATTTAAACTGTATGAACTGCTGGCTTTGAGTGTCAGGCCAAGTGACTGTGCTTCATCATCAGTATTGTGCTGTTCATCTCTCTCTCTCTGAATTCTTTCCTCCTTCTCTATCTTCCTCCCTCCCTTGTCATATCCCACTATCATTCTTTTTCACTTTGTTTCCCCAGATCTTATGTCTCTCCTGTCCTCAGCCCCTCTCTCTTCCTCTCCTGGAGATGCTGTAACTGGGACCCTGGCCGATTTTGAGTAGTGTAAAATCTGGGGTTGTCATACAAAGCAAGAGGCCCATGGTGCCACAGCTGACACATCTTTCCTGATCTTAAGATGAGGGTCAGCTGATAGTTCAGAAGAGGCATTTGGCAGCAATGTTAGATCATCCCGAATGCTCTGTGTGGCATCGAATGCTGGAAAACATGTCACAGTCGCACGCATGACACAGAGGAGCATCTCCTTTCCCAGGGTTAGGGGATGAAGATGTACCCGATCTCCAGCAAATCTCTGCCGTCTCCCGTGATTATGGAGACACGATTTCCTGCATGGAATGAGAGGGCAAAGATGTCTCTATCCTAATTTGTGCCCTCCAGGAGACAAAAATGTGGTCAGGAATTTCCAGAGCTTAGGGTGAAAATTTTCAGTCATTTGCTGGCGTTCATGTGTTCATGTATTAAGTGATGCAGGCGGGGGTTGTCCATCACCTACATATTCACCAATGATCTTTACGCTATTTCACCTTGGGCCTACCGAGTGCCTCATCACAAATCTTCTGCTATTTTAAGGACGGCAGCTGGAGCCCCGTTCCAGCAAATTAGACTGATGACTCAACACTGTGCAGCCACGTGTTCGTTTATTGGGACATGCCATCCTTTGTGAGGCTAGGGCTTGTGCACATCGGAGGCGTCACCCTCAAGGTTATACCCGCTGTACACATCACACTCAGCCTATAAAACCAGTACCTCACCCCTACCTCATATTGCTGGTTCTGATAGCTGGGCCTTGATAATTCCCAGGGATTCTCATCCATCCAGCTTTCCTTCACTCCTCCTATTTGGGGACTGTTGCCAGTTTTTCTCTCTGAGAAGGGAAACAAAATGAAATACAGGGAAATTAGAATTTTGGTCAGAATTAGTCTTGTAAACCTTAAAATGTAACATCAGTAAACCCTGGGAAATAATAATGCTGGTCTGAACTGTCTTATATTTCCTTATGGGCTGGTGGAGGAATATAGTGGTGTCCTGCGAATGTCACTGCACGAGTAACTCAAAGGCCCGGGCTAAGGGTGTGGGCACACGAATGTATTTCCAGTGAAAAAAAATGTTACTTGTTGGAAAACTCCAGTGGGTTCATTAAAAATCATTAGGCATTGAAATCTGCCACCTTTAACTCGCCTGGCTGAAATGTGACTCCAGACACAGTTGACACTGAAATGGTCTAGAAATATTTTCATTTGCATCAAACCGCTTTAGACTCGGAAAACAATGAAGCTGAATGGGCCATTGGGCCTTGAACCTGACATTGGGAACAACAATCACATAACCAGCACCGTCGATGTTGCAATTACATCCCTCGCAACATCTGCGCTGGTTTGCAAGCTTGTACCAAAATTAGGAGAGCTGCCTCGCTGGTCTCTTAATTGGGGGCATTGTGCCTCCATTCGAGCAATTATAGATCACACAGTGAACGGGGGAGGCTCCGACTAGGGAGCTTAGTGTGCTTGAAATCGCAGCGTTTGTCCCAGAGTAAAGTCTAGAAAGTGTGAGAATACTACTCTAAATTTTTATGTAATATGGTAAGTGTTTCTACTGGAAAACTGCTTTCTCTGTCGAGTCATCACAGCAGGCTAGTCAAGCAACAACACGTCATAGTCACATTCACGAAATCATACCTTGCATGTAATGTCATAGACACAACCGTCACCACCCTTGAGAATGCCCTGCTGCACCAGCATGAAAGACCAAGCAGAGGTCGCGGCAGAGTGGTATACAGTCAGGAGAGAATTTGCGTGGCAACCCTTAAAGTCCCATGAAGTCTCAAGGCATCATGTCAAACATGGGCATGGCAACCACTGCTGATTTCCATGAAGAGCCAACCGTCTCCAAATACACACCGTCTGCTGACGAAAAGTGCCACTTAGATGAAAGGTTATGGGCGGCAGGATTGTATTCTGGGTGCGGGCCTTCAACAACCATCACCAGGAGGGACTCTGTAGCACCAATACTGACCGAGCTGACCGAGTACTACAGAATATAATGCTGGACCATGTCTGCAGCAAGTGGTGACGGCACCAAGAAGAGGGGAAGAAAATATAATTGACCTCATTCTCAACGGCCGCATATCTATCTGTCCCATGACACTATCAATAGGAGTGATCACTGCACAGACGTTGTGCAGACAACGTCCTGCCTTCATATTGAGAATAAACTCAACAGTGTTGTGTGGCAGTACAATCATGCTTAATGGGATACATTTCAAACAGATCTAGCAACTCACGACTGTCCACCAAAATAGATGCTTTGCGCCACCAGTTGCAGCAGAATTGCACTCAAACACAATCCGTAACCTCTTGGCCCGGCAGTCACCAAACGCAAACCTTAACAACAAGCCGGGCTATGAACTGGTAGAAGACTGCAGGGGGGCATGCCTGGAGCAGCACCAGGAAAAAAATGAGGTGCCGACCTGCTAAAGCTATAACACCGGGCTGCTTTCGCAATAAATGGCATAAGTGGCATGTGATATACAGAACTAATGGATCTCACAACAAACAGATCGGATCTATTCTCTGCAGTCCGAGCAAATGCAGTCAAAAATGATGTTGGGCAGTTCTACAACTCAGTCGAAGTGGATGCTCCTCAAGTGGCCAGAACCGCATTGGTGGGGAAGTCCAGCACATCCATGCAAAATATAAGGCCGATATGCTTGCTAAAAATAACAGCCAGAAGTGCAGAGTGGATGATCCGCCTTGGCCTCCTCCAGAGGTCCCCAGCGTCACATATGTCACTCTTAAGTCATTTGCTGTCACTCCAAGTAATATCATGAAATGTTTGTAGGCACTGGATATTGTAAAGTCCTTGGGCCTTGGCAAGAGTTTGCATAAGAACTAAAGACTGATGCTCCAGAATTAGCCACCCACAAGCCAATCGAGGTGGAGTTGTTGTCTTAATGCTTTTGCTGCACTAATGATTTTGAGATGTGTATTCAAATCACATCATAGCTCTATTTTGTAAAATGAATTCAGTTAATACATACAGATTTGAAAGCTCGACCCAGTAATTGTTACTATGGCTTAAACGTCATCTGGTTCACTAAGAGTCTTGAGTGAAAATCATCTGCCGTCCTGGTCTGGCCAGCATGTAACTTCAGAAACATAGCAAGGCAGTTGACTCTTAAATGCCTTTTGTGTTCTGAAAAGGGCAATTGTGGAAAGTCATACAATGCCTTGCCTGAGACATTTCCAGTGCATGACAACAATAGGAATATAAGTTCCAGTACAGAAAACAGAACTGGGGCCCACCCAGCCAAATGGAAAATTGGCTATTTATGTCTAGTAGACAAAAAGGACAAATCTAACCCGGTCACTTCCCGCCACATCTGTCTAATCTCGACCATCAGTTAATTAATGGATAGGGTCACTGGCCGTGCTCTACGGCACCTACTTGGCAATCATCTGCTCACTGAGGCCCAGTTTGTGTTCCGCCAGGGCCACCCACAGGTCCAGCCATCTTCAGTAGCTTCATCAATGATCTTCTTCCATAATAAGGTCAGAATTGTGATGTTCACTGATGATTGCATAATGTTCAGCATGACATGCAACTCCTCAGATAATGAAGCAGTCCATCTCCAATTGCAGCAAGGCCTGGGCAATGCTCAGGCTTTGGCTGATAATTGGCAAGCAGCATTTGCGCCACACAAGTGCCAGCCAATGGACATTTTCAGCAAGAGAGAAGCTAACCATCATCTCTTGACATTTAATGTAATTAGCATTGTTGGATCTCCCACTGTCAACATCCTGGGGGTTACCTTTGATCATAAACTAAACTGGTTAGCCGTATAAACACCCTGACAATAAGGGCATGTACGAGACTAGGGATTCTGCAGGGAAGAACTCATCTTCCGACTCCCTGTCTACCATCTAGAAGGAACAAGTCAGGAGTGTGTTAGAATACTCTCCACCTGCATGATTAAGTGCAGGGCCTGCAACGCTCAAGAATCTTGACGCCACCTCGGACAAACCAATCCACCTTTTTGTCAATATACGTAAAAAAATATTCACCTGCCATTCAGGGAGACTCAGAAACTGCAGCAGCAGCTGAAAGAACGGATGGTACCACGTTGACAGGCCCTTAGGTCAGTGGAAACTCAACGTCCAGTGACTTGAACAATGAAGCTGTGGAGTTTCAACCAGTGCACACTGCAAATGGTGCACAGAGACAGGCTCAATTACCTAGACATGTGTTAGAGGCAACGCAGGAAGAGGTTGTCATTCTCCGGGTCTGTCATGTGGGAGTTGGGTGCACTTCTCCTGAGGGACCAATAGCAAAAGTCCCTCCAAAAATACGCATTAACAGTGGCACTGAAGGTAACCGCGACTTTGAACATTTTCACAACAGGAACTCCCAAGGCCCCATGTCTGACTTATGTGGAAGCTCCCAATAAGGTGCTTACAGGGGTGTCCACGCACTTTGCGATGCCCTTTTATCCAGAGTAGCTCAAGAAATCTCTTATAACACTGACACAGCATCTCGGACACAGAGGGTGACAGGGTGTGCCTCCACAGCTGGATTCTCACAGGTACAGGACGTGGTTGACAGCAGTCACGTTGTGATAAAGGTTACCACACAGAATGTCGACTGCGGCATAAACAAAATGGACTCCCATTCTTTGAAGGTGCAGCTGCTCTGTCACCACAACAAGCGACTCTCCTTCATGTATGTGAATGTTACCTTGACAGTCTTCAGAACTCGTTTATTCCTCATGAATGTGGGATGCCCTGCATGTTCACAACAAATTCAGAGCTGCACGGGTGTATGCTCGGACATAAGGGGGACCCTCCGAGGAGGGGGTGCTCAAATCTTAAGTCATTTTTTTAGCCAATTTTGAAACTCATGCAATAAACCGCCAACTTGTGTTAATAACATTTATACATAAATGCAATTCCTAGAATTACTTTGCAATGAACATCAAAAGGCCAGTAGAAACTGGGCAGAATATAACATTTTCCTCAAAGAGCATTAAAAAAGCAAATCTAACATTGTAACTAAACACGTGTGAATGTTATTTGTCTAGAATATTTCATTTGTAAGTTACTATCCTTCAAATGGGATTCGTGGGTGTCAGAGTTTCTGAGTTGTGAGTGAGGCGTGAAACCTTTGAAATGTTCTCCTTTGGTCACCAGCGGATCTTTTCAAAATGGAACATAATACATATATTTTTAAAAGTCAGTGTATTTTACAGGTGAGCTGTAAACGTTATCTTACAGCAGGATACACAGAGGTTTAAATAGATTGACAACATTAGATTGAAGAGTGGACTGAATAAGGGCCAATGAGCTAACAAAATGAAATGTTCTTAATGGGCCAACTCTCATAGGACAACAATGTTTCAGTCATCAATAACATGGATAGTAAATAGTTACAGCCAGAGAGGGAGAATCCTGAAGCAAGGTCTCATGCCGTACATACAGGGGTAAAAATCCCACCACGGCCGCTGATGGAATTTAAATTCGAATAATGAAATATGGCATTGAAATAAGAGACTCAGTAATGTTGACCATGAAACTAACAGCGATTGTTGTAAAACGCCTTTTGGTTCATTAATGGACATTAAGGAAGAAAATCTGTCGTCCTTACATCGTCTTGCCCACATGTGACTTCAGCTGCACAGTGATATGATTGGCTCTTAAATGCCCTCTGAAATTGCCCATCATGTGCCTCAGTTCAAAGACAATTGCGAATGGGCAACAAAAGCTGGACGTGTGACCGACACACACCCACCATGACAAAAATAAATAAGACATCCACATCCAAGCTCACCTGGGCCCAAATCCGAGCCCACAGCCAATTGGGAGTCGGGCAAAACGCCAAGATCCTTAACCCTCCACTGCTCTCTGAGATTAATCTATGACAGGAATTGGGCGAGCAGGAGAGTGTAATCTTCCAAAGTTGGGAGTTGCACCGAGCTGTGTTATCAGAGCCAGCAACACAGAAACCATTTCTCTCCGTCACTGCACCTGTTTTAAGTATTATTTTCTCAGTTACAATGTTCTCCTTCACATTTTTGTCAATTGCTTAATTTGTGTGTGCGTTTGTTCCTGTGCGTTTCACAATGTGTTTCCATGGCTGTGTGACTGTGTGTGTTTGTGATAATGTGTGTTTCTCTTTGTGTATATATGTGCATTGCTGTGTTTGTCTGCGAGTGTACACGTGTGTTTCTGTTTATGTGTGCATGTGTGCGCGTTCATGTGTGTTCATATCTGTTTTTTGTGTGCGTGTGTGATTATGTGTGTCTTTCTCTTTGTGTTTTGTATATGTGTCAGTGAGCTTACGTGTGTGTGTCTTTGTTAGTGCATGTGTGTGTGTGTCTTTGTACGTGAGTGTTTGTGCATGTGAGGGAAATGGCCTTTGTGACTGTGCACGCGTGCATGTGATTGATTGAATGCATATGTCAGTGCCTGTGTGTGTGTATGTGAGAGACATGTACATATTTCTGTCTGTGTGTACTTGTGTACATGTGTGTGTGTCATTCTCTGAGTGCACGTTGTGTGTGTGTGTGCGTGTGTGTGTGCGTGTGCTTATGTCTGTGTATGCTAGCATGTGTGTGTGTTAATGATTGCATGTCTGTCTGTGTGAGAGAGCGAGAAATTAGCTGTTCCCCTTTATGGCGGGGGTATTTTGGTCTTGAATGGACAATATGGTGGGAAGGACAAATTCAGGTTTGCACCATTGGTAAACAGGAAGTCAAACGCCCGCTCTGCCAGTCAATGCTAGACCACATTTCCTGCAGCCGGACATTTCTGCATGTTAGTAAATGGCCAGCTCGCTGGAATCTCCCTCCAAGCTGCTCATGGAAGCAACACTCATGCAGGCGTATCTCAGAATATTTATATACGCTGTGCATCTGGTGTGCGGCACTTCAATGCGGAAAGTGTAGGTGCGTCCAAACGATCGTTGGGCAGCACAAAATATGTCACCTGTTGGACCTCAAGTTTGATGCACCACATGATCAGGTGGGGGCAAAGGGAAGTCACTTTCTCCAGGTGGCATGAAAATGCGTTAATGCAGCAAGGACTGAACTGCAGTTAAGGTAAATTGTGCGTGAGGGACGGGCTGGACTGAGGTTGCGGTAAATTGGACTTGGGGAAAGGGCTGCACTGCAGCTGAGGTAATTTGGGCTTGGGGGAAGGGTTGCAGTAATCTGGGTGTGAGGGAAAGGCTGCACTGTGGTTGAGGTGAATTGGGGGTTGCGGGATGCCTGTACTGGGTTTGACGTTAGTTCGGCTGGGAGAGGGGCTGCAGTGGGGCTGAGGTCAGTTGGGCGTAGGAGGATGACAACACATTAATTGAGGTGAATTGGGGTGGGGGCAACTGCATTGCTGTTAATGTGATATGGAGAGATCCGGGAAGGAATGTATTATGGTTGACGTGAAATGTGTGAGTGGGGGATGGTTGCACTGCGGTTCAAGTGAGCTGTGGTTGGGGGAAGGGATTCACTGCGCATGAGGTGAGTTGTGGCTTTAGGAAGGCGTTTAATTGGTTGCCCTGGACCGTGGAAGCTCTCGGCTGCTTCCCCAATGTGCCTGCAAAAGAAAGGAGATTTACTTAATGTATAGCAGTGGCTTGTCAAAAACGCGACATCACTAAGAGCATGGTTGCTTGATGGACGTTGCACTTTTTGATCCATACTTGTGGGAGCACCACCGACCTCACAACCAGAGCAGGAACGGTCCAGACCTCTGCCAGCCACGTGCATTACACAGATTTCTAAGCCCGTGATGATTTGATTGTCCCCATTTGTCCAGCTGTCAGAGACCTCTCCCTGTTCTTGAATGCCACCTTAATCTGCATGAATCAACTTTCTAAGCAAGACGCCTGCTAGGCCAGTTGAGAGATCTTCCTGACATGTGTGGGTGTGAATGTTCCCATGTCGGGATGAGGGAAATGTAGTAGAGAGTGAGAAAATGAATGGAAATAACCATTGAAATGGCGAACCCTGCAGACATGTGATGGGTTTGTCAGTGTGTGAGCTGAGAATGATGAGCAGGGTGACCTACACTCTTGGAAAGGAAGAGTTCATTCCTCCTCTTGCGGCACGCGGGGGCTGTCCTGTCTAACAAGAGATGGGAAATGATCATTGCTGCCAACGGCTCCCGAGGCCGATTGGCAATGATTCACCCCTTCCACTGGCCAGAAGGGGGATCGAGGACATCACAACAGGAGGCACTTTGTGTGTGTGTGTGTGTATAATTACACAAGTATTTGTGACTGTGTCGTTTTGTGTAGGTTCTTTGCACATCTGTGTGTGGATGTGTGTTTACTTGTATTTGGGAAAGTATGTGCATGTCTGTGCAAATGTGTTTTTATCTACATGTGCGAGTGTACATGTGTGTTTGTGCATATGTGTTTGTATGTGTCTGTGTGAGAGTGTGTGTGTGTGCATGTCGAAGTTTGTATATGTTTGTGAGCCTAAGTCTTTTTTCTGAGTATGTGATTCTGAGTGCACGTGTTTTTGAGTTGCTTGTGTTTGACTGTTTTTGTGCGATTATTTTTGAATTGTTGTGAGTGCATGGGTGTGTGTAACGTCTATGTGCGTCTTTCAGATTGTGTGTGTGTTCATGTGTGTTTTATGTGTGTGAATGTGTGTAAGAGAGACAGAGGGAGAGAGAGAGTAATACCATGTGTGCTCTGTTTGTGCATGTGTGTATTCGTACGTTTCTATGTATCTTGCTCAGCTTTTCTTTGTTTGCGTTGGTCTGCGTGTATGAGGGTATTCATGTGTTTCTGATTGGATGTGTGTGGCTGTCTACCTGTTTGACTGTGTGTGCACATGTGTCTGAACGTGTGTGCATTTTTGGAAAGTGATTATATGTAAATACTTTGGAAGTGCATGTGTAGGTTAGTGCCTTTGCATGATTAGGAATGAGCATGTGTAAATATGTGTGTGTAAAAGTGTGTATTTGTGTTTGCATGTATGTATGTATGTATGCCCTGTGCGTATCTTTGTGTGTGTGCTTGCTTTTATTGGTGTATTTCTGTGAGTGTATTTGTGATAGTGCGTGACTGTGTGTTTGTATCTCTGTGTGTGATTATATAAGTGTGTGTGACCGTGTTCCTGTTTACAGATTATATATGTATCAATGTGTGTGTGCATATGTGCGTGTGTGTGCGTGCGTTGTTTGTTTTAATATGTATCTGCCTGTGTGTATCTATGTGTGTGAGTATGCATGTAAGTGTGTGGGTGTGCGTTTGCGTGTGGGTGTGTATATATATATATATGTGTGTGTGTGTGAATGTAATTGTTTTTGAGCGTGTGTATGTCTAATTTTCCCTGCCTGTGTTTCCACCTGTGTTTCTATATGTTCCTGTGTTTGTGTGTGCCAGTATATGTGAGAGTGTGCGTGTATTTCAGATTGTGAGTCTGTGAGTATGAGTGTTTGTCTAGGTGCTTATGTGTGAGTGAGAGTGCATGTGTTTTTCTGAGTATGTGATTATTTGTACGTTTGTTTGTGAGTGTGCGTGTGTGATTGTTTGTGTATTTTTATTTATGAATCATTGTGGGTGCATGGATGTGTGTAACATCTATGTCTGTCTATGAGACTGTATGTGTGTGTACGTGTGTGTGGATGTTTGTGCATGAGAGACAGAGAGAGAGAACGAGATTTTGTGTGAGAGTGGGAGAGTCTGAGTGTGTATGAGTGTGCGTGTGTATGTGGGTGTGTGTTCATGTGAGCCTGTATCCTTGTGTGCATATCTAATCGAATGTGAAAGTGCCTGAGCATGGGAGTGTCTGACTGCATGTGAGTGTGTGTATACGTATGTGTGCTTATGAGTGTGGTTCTCTATGTGCGATTGTATTTATTTATGGGTGTACTGTTTATGCTTCTGTATGCTTCCGTGAGCATGCTTGAGTGTGCGTGTGTGTGTGTGAGAGAGAGGGAGAGAGAGAGAGAGATAGAGAAAGATAGATGGAGGGAGAGAGAAGAGAGAGAGAGTCAGTATGTGTGTGTATGTGAACGTGAGAAGGATAGAAAGTAGTAGTTACAGTGTTTATGTTCTTTTTGCGAGTGTGTATATTTATGACCTTCTGTTCATGTTCATCTGATTTTCTATTTTAGCGTGTGTCTGTGTATGTGAGTGTGTGTGCACGACTTTGTGTTTGTCTGCACCTGCTAGTAACTGTGCACCAACAGGTCTCTGAAAACATCAGCGTTTCTGAATATGTGAATTAATGTGTCTGTGAGCCATGGTGGCTGAGTATGTCTGATTGCATGCGAGTGTGTATGCATGTATGTGTCTTTATTCTGTGTGTGTGTGCGGTTGAGTGTGAGAGAGAGAGGGAGATGGTGAGAGATGGAGAAAGAGAGAGATAGTGTGTGTGTTATGTTTGATCTTAGTCTTTGTGTTTATTTGAGTGAGTGCGTGTCTGTGCACATGTATTTAGAATGACAGTGAGAGTGCATGTGCATGTATGTGTGTGAGAGCACACGCTTGTGGGAGAGTGTGCATGCATATTTCTGTTTGTGTGCATGCTTGTTCCCTTGTGTATTTACGTGTGTGTGCCAGTGAGTGTATGTGTGAGTGTGTTTGTGCTTGTGTGTGTTTGTGGTTTCGGTGGGTGAGATAGGGACAGTTTGTGCATTCGTGAGATAGACAGTTTTTGTGTGCATGTTTGTGTGAGTCAGAGTCTGAGTGCACATGCATGTGCGTTGGTGTTTGCTTCATTTCATATCTGTTTCTGTGTGTGTGCAGTTCTCTATCTGTGTGCTCTTTTGTGCGTTTGTGATTTTCAGTGTTTATGTATGTGTGAAAGTATGTGCTTATTTGTGAAAAATGCAGTATTTTTTGGAAGCCTGTGTCTGCAAGTCACTCTGTTTTTGCATGTGTTTTGTTGTCTGTGTTTTCATTTGTGCTTGTGTGTGGGCATCAGTCTGTGCATATGTGAATGTGTGTGAGAGAGCTTGAGTATGAGAGTGCCTCCGTGCACTGAGTGTGTGCACATGCATGTGCACAAGAGCATGGCACTGCAAGTGTGTAAGTCTGTGTGTATCAGTATATGTGTGTGTGTGTGTGTGTGCGTGTGTGAGTGAAACTGTGAATGAGTTTATGTGAAAAGGCGAGCGTGTGTGTGGGTGAAAAAAGCTTGTTTGTATGTTTGTAAATTTCCGTACCTGTACACTTTTTTGTTTGTGTGTGTTTGATAATGCGTCTGTTAGTGCATCTGTGTGTGTGTGTTTATTTGACAGTACGAGCGTGATATGGGAGAGATAGAGCTTGTTTACTTGTGTGTCCTCCAGTGATTGTGCGCTTTATTGTGCTTGTGTGTTTGTGTGAGAGCATCTAGTGTGAAAGAGCAAGTCTATGCGTGGGATAAGCGGTGATTGTCGGACAGCATGCGTGTGTCTAAGTCAAGATGGGTGTGTGTTTCTGTCTGTGCATATGTGTGCTCATGCATGTGTGCATATGTGAATGTGTGTGAGAGAGCTTGAGTATGAGAGTGCCTCCGTGCACTGAGTGTGTGCACATGCATGTGCACAAGAGCATGGCACTGCAAGTGTGTAAGTCTGTGTGTATCAGTATATGTATGCTTCTGTATATTTCTGTGAGTATCCTTTACTGCGTATGTTTATGTGTTTGCATGTGCATGTATGTGTTTTTTGCTTGCATGTGTGCGTCTGTGCGTGTGTGTCTGTGTTCTGTATCTGTGTGTTTCTGAGTATGCGTGTATGTGTGAGCGTGTGTGTGCATGTGAGAGAGAGAATTTGTGAACGCTCATGAGTATGTTTGTACTTGAGTGTGCCCGTGCCGTCTGAGTGTATGATTCCATGCCAGTCATCCAGTGTGAGTGTTCCTTTCATTGTGTGTGTATGTTTGTGTATGTGTGTTTGTGTGTGTGCGCGAATGCCATTTGTGTCTGACAGTACTTGAGCATGAGAGTGTCTGTCTACATATCAGTGTGTGTATGCATGTGTGCTTCCTGCATGCGGATGTGAATGTTTCTGTAATAATGTGTCTGCATGCTTGAACGTGCGTGTGTGTGTGTGAGAGATGTAAAGAGAGGGAGTTTTATTTATGTGTTCATGTGAGCTTGTTTGTGTCCGAGTTTCCGTCTGTGTGTGTGGGCGCTATGCACCTGCATGTGCAGGTGTGTGGTTGTTTTCTTATATGTGTATTTGCTTCTGTGTGTGTGTATGTGATTGTTTGTGTTGGTGTCTGTAAGCATTTGAACAAGTGTGTGCGTGTTTATGTGTGTGTCTGAGCATTCCTATGTCTGTGCGCTTTACTATAAGCCTGTGCTTTTTAATGCGCATGTATTTTGTGAGTTTGTGTGAATGTGTATGAGAATGTGTATTTGTGAAATATATAGTGCTCGTGTGACAGCATGTGTTTCTGTATGTGTGTGTTCTTCTGTGCGTGCCTATGTGTGTGCATACTTGTTTGCATATAGGAATGTGCGTGAGAATGCTTGAGTGTGAGAGTGTCTGTGTGCCTGTCTTTTTGTGTATACGCATGTATGCTTATGTGTGTGTGAGTGTATGTGAGTGTCTATGTGAGAGAGAGAGAGAGAATGAGGGAGAGAGAGAGAATGAGGAGTGTGTGTGTGTGTTTTCTTCTGTTTTTTTTTGTTTTATGTGTGTATTTGATTGAGTGCGTGTACATGCACGATGATGCACGTGTCAGATTGAAAGTATATGTTTATGTTAGTGTCTGTGTTTGTGTGTGTGTGTCTGTGCATTTCTGTGTCTATGCACTTTCTTGTATATTTGTGTTTTGTTGTGTGTGTGTAAGAGAGAAGCAGAAAGAGAGATAGTGTGCGTGAGAGAGACTGTCTGTGTGTCTTATTTTTTATGCTATTTTCGGAGTGCAATTGAGTGAGTGCATGCATGTCCAGGTGCATGTACGTATGAGAGCGCGAGAGTGTGTGTGTGTGTCTGTGAGTGTGTGCGAGTGTTTGTGCGCGTTGGTGTTTCATTCAGTGTTTCTGTGTTTCAGTGGGAGTGCATTTCTGTGTCTGTGCACTTCCTTGAGTTTGTGTGTTATCGAATGTTTTTCTATGTGTCAAAGACAATGTTTATTTGTGAAATAGAGAGTTCTTTGTGGAAGCATGTGTACTTAAGTCATTGCGTATTTGTGTCTGATTGTACTTGCGCCTATGTGTGGGCATACGTGTGTGCGTAAGTGGATGCGTGTATGGGAACCTGCTTGTGAAAGTGTCTATGTGCATCTGAGTGTATGTATACATATATATGTACATATGTGTGGCATTGCATGTGTGTAAGTGTATGTGCTTCTGAGTGTGAGTTCATGCTTCTGTATGCGTCTCTGGCTGTCCTTGAGAACGTTTGTGTCTGCGTGTGTGCACGTATGTATGTGTGCATTTGTCCGTGTATGTATTAGTACAAGCATGTGTGCATCTGTGCAGGTGTGTCTGTATGTGCGTGTGTTTGTGTGTGCGAGAGAGAGATAGTTTGTGAATGCCTGTGTCTCTTTTTGTATCTGACTGTATCCGTCTGTGAGTGCGTGAATGAATCCCAATAATTCAGTGTGAATGCTTATATTATTGTGTGTGTATGTTTGCGTGCATGTGTGTCTTTGTGTGTAAACTTTTTCATGACTGTGTGTGCATATGTGCGTGTGTGTGAGAGTGAGGGCTGATGTGCTTGTACACATCTCTGTGCGTGAGTGTGAGTGTTTCTGTGTGAGTTGTGTATCAATGTGCCAGAGAGTGAATGTGTGTGCGTCTGTGAGTGCAACTGGGAATGTGTTTATGTGAGGCTGCTATTCCGTTTGCGTCTGGAAGATAGAAAGCCTGTTTGTGTGTGTGTGTACATGTGTTTATTTCAGTGTCTATGTGCTTTAATGTTCGTGTGCGTTTGCCTGTGCATATGTTGGTGCACTTCTGTAAGTGTTTATGTGGGAATGCGAGCATGTTTGTGGGAGAGATAGAGCCTGCTTTTCTGTGTGTATCTGTGGTGTACTTCACTGTCTGTGCGCTTTATTGTGCGTGTGTGCTTGTGTGTGAGTGTGTGAACAGGAATGTGTATTTGTGAGATAGATGGTGATTGTGTGAAAGCGCGTGTGTGAGTCAGTATGTGTGTGTTCCTGAGTGAGCATGTGTGTGCTCATGCACTTGCGTGTATTTAAACGGGTGTAAGAATCTTTTAGTGTGGGAGTGTTTCTTTACATGTCAGTGCATGTATATGTGTGTGCTTACGTGTGTTTGCTTTATGTGTGCGGTTGGGATTGTTTGTGTGTGTGTGTGTGTGTGTGTGCTTGAGAGTGTATGAAAGAGAGGGTGAGAGAGAGATGGAGAGAGGGGGGTGGGGTGATTTATGTGTCCCTTTGAGATTGAGTGATTCAGTATTACTGTATGTGTTTGTGTGTGCGTGTGTATGCGTGTGCATGTGTGCGTGTGCCTTGTGTGAGTGCTTGGGTGTTTGTGAGTGTGTTGGTGAGTGCAGCTGTTTGAATCTGTGTACGTGTTTGTGTTTCTGAGAGTGAAGTTCTGTGTCTGTCCGCTTTACTGTAAGTATGTGTTTTTTACGTGTATGTGTGTGCGTGTGTGTGCATGTGTTTATTACAGTGTGTGTTATTGTGAAATAAACAAAGTTTGTGTGGTGGCTTGTCTGTATGATTCAATGTGCGTCTGTGCGTGCTGCTTTTTGTGCGGTGGTGTGTGTTTATGTGTGCGCTTATGCATATGCATGTGGGTTGGCGTGTGTAAATTTGTGCGAGAGAGCTTCAGTGTTATAATGTCTACTTGAAAGTTAGGGTGTATCTACGAATGTGTGCTAAGGTGTGTGGTCATGCATGAGATCTGAGTGTTTGTTCTAACTCTTTGGGCGTGCTTCTGTATGCTTCTGCGTGTATTCTTGATTGTTTGTGAGACTGAGGGAGAGAAGTAGAATGTCTGGCGTGTGTGTCTGTGTATGTGGGTGTACGTGCGTGTCTGTGAGGTCAAGAGTATGTGAGGCAGTGTGTTTATGTGTTTTGTGTGTGATTGTGTATTTATGAGTTTCTCATTGTAATTGGCTCTATTTATATGTATGCGTGTGACTCTGAGTTTATGTGTATGTGTGCATGTTTGACCATCTGTGTGCGTATTTGTCCTGAATTTGTGTATGCATATGAGCATGTGTTTGTGTGTAAACGTCTTTGTGAGTGCCTGTACTTGATTATGTATGTGTGAGTGAGTATGTGTGTTTGTGCATGTATATATGCATCTTGGCATTGCCTGCATCTCCATGGGCGTGTGGGTTCATGTTTGTGTGTGTGTGTGCATTTCTCTGCCTGTGCGCTTAATTAAAAGTGTCTGTTTTGTGTTTGTGTGTGCGCGTTTACATGTGTGTGTGTTAACAATTTGTGCAATTGTGGTCATGTGATAGCATCTGTGCATGTGTGTGAGTGTATGTGTCTTTCTGTGCGTGCATGTGTGTGTACATGCGTGCTTGCACAGTTTAGTGCATGTGAGACTGCTTGAGTTTGAGAGTGCCTGTGTGCATGTTAGTGTGTATACATATGTGTACATATGTGTGTTGTCCTACATTAGTGTGAGTGTTCATGCTGCAAGCTATTTTTGTATGTTTCCATATGCTGCTGTGAGTGTGCTTGCATGTATGTGTCCGCGTGTGTGTGAGAGAGAGAGACAGAGAGGGGGAGAGTGAGAGACTGTGTGTCTTTTTTATGTTACTTGTGTGTATTTATGTAAGTTCGTGTCTGTGCGTGTGTATGTATGTATGTGTGAGCATGTGAGTGTTTGTGTTCATGTGAGTGAGTGTGTGTGTGTGCACACTTCACTGTCTTGTACTTTATTGTAAGTCTGTGCTTTGTGTGTATGTGTGTGTTTGTGTGTGTGCTTGCGTGTTCGCGTGTAGGCCTGTGTGTAATTGTCAAACAGACAGTGTCCGTGTGATGGCATATGTGCGTGTGAGTCATTGTGTGTGCTTGTATATGTATGTGCTTGTGTGGGCGCATGTTTGTGTGTGCACCTGAGTTTGCATTTGTGAGTGTGATTAAGTGTGAAAGAACAAGTTGAATGTTAGTGTCTATATAAGTATGTGCGCTGGTGGCGTGGCCCTGCCTTAGTGTCAATGCTTTTGTTCCTAGCTGTTTGTGTATGCTTCTGTATCGTTCTGTGATTGTGCTTCATCATTTCTTTTTCTGAGGGAGATAGAGGCAGAGGGAGAGAGAGAGTGTGACGGAGATAAAGCATGTGCAACAGTGTTTGTGCCCTGCATGTGCGTCTGTGTCTATGTGTTCCTGCGTGTATATTCATCTGCATTTCCGAGTTTGCATGTGATTGTGTATGTGCATCATTATGTGTGTGTGACTGTGTGTGTCTGTGTGTGTGTGTGTGTGTGTGTGTGTGTGTGTGTGTGCGTGTGTGAGTGAAACTGTGAATGAGTTTATGTGAAAAGTCGAGCGTGTGTGTGGGTGAAAAAAGCTTGTTTGTATGTTTGTAAATTTCCGTACCTGTACACTTTTTTGTTTGTGTGTGTTTGATAATGCGTCTGTTAGTGCATCTGTGTGTGTGTGTTTATTTGACAGTACGAGCGTGATATGGGAGAGATAGAGCTTGTTTACTTGTGTGTCCTCCAGTGATTGTGCGCTTTATTGTGCTTGTGTGTTTGTGTGAGAGCATCTAGTGTGAAAGAGCAAGTCTATGCGTGGGATAAGCGGTGATTGTCGGACAGCATGCGTGTGTCTAAGTCAAGATGGGTGTGTGTTTCTGTCTGTGCATATGTGTGCTCATGCATGTGTGCGTATGTGAATGTGTGTGAGAGAGCTTGAGTATGAGAGTGCCTCCGTGCACTGAGTGTGTGCACATGCATGTGCACAAGAGCATGGCACTGCAAGTGTGTAAGTCTGTGTGTATCAGTATATGTATGCTTCTGTATATTTCTGTGAGTATCCTTTACTGCGTATGTTTATGTGTTTGCATGTGCATGTATGTGTTTTTTGCTTGCATGTGTGCGTCTGTGCGTGTGTGTCTGTGTTCTGTATCTGTGTGTTTCTGAGTATGCGTGTATGTGTGAGCGTGTGTGTGCATGTGAGAGAGAGAATTTGTGAACGCTCATGAGTATGTTTGTACTTGAGTGTGCCCGTGCCGTCTGAGTGTATGATTCCATGCCAGTCATCCAGTGTGAGTGTTCCTTTCATTGTGTGTGTATGTTTGTGTATGTGTGTTTGTGTGTGTGCGCGAATGCCATTTGTGTCTGACAGTACTTGAGCATGAGAGTGTCTGTCTACATATCAGTGTGTGTATGCATGTGTGCTTCCTGCATGCGGATGTGAATGTTTCTGTAATAATGTGTCTGCATGCTTGAACGTGCGTGTGTGTGTGTGAGAGATGTAAAGAGAGGGAGTTTTATTTATGTGTTCATGTGAGCTTGTTTGTGTCCGAGTTTCCGTCTGTGTGTGTGGGCGCTATGCACCTGCATGTGCAGGTGTGTGGTTGTTTTCTTATATGTGTATTTGCTTCTGTGTGTGTGTATGTGATTGTTTGTGTTGGTGTCTGTAAGCATTTGAACAAGTGTGTGCGTGTTTATGTGTGTGTCTGAGCATTCCTATGTCTGTGCGCTTTACTATAAGCCTGTGCTTTTTAATGCGCATGTATTTTGTGAGTTTGTGTGAATGTGTATGAGAATGTGTATTTGTGAAATATATAGTGCTCGTGTGACAGCATGTGTTTCTGTATGTGTGTGTTCTTCTGTGCGTGCCTATGTGTGTGCATACTTGTTTGCATATAGGAATGTGCGTGAGAATGCTTGAGTGTGAGAGTGTCTGTGTGCCTGTCTTTTTGTGTATACGCATGTATGCTTATGTGTGTGTGAGTGTATGTGAGTGTCTATGTGAGAGAGAGAGAGAGAATGAGGGAGAGAGAGAGAATGAGGAGTGTGTGTGTGTGTTTTCTTCTGTTTTTTTTTTGTTTTATGTGTGTATTTGATTGAGTGCGTGTACATGCACGTGGATGCACGTGTCAGATTGAAAGTATATGTTTATGTTAGTGTCTGTGTTTGTGTGTGTGTGTCTGTGCATTTCTGTGTCTATGCACTTTCTTGTATATTTGTGTTTTGTTGTGTGTGTGTAAGAGAGAAGCAGAAAGAGAGATAGTGTGCGTGAGAGAGACTGTCTGTGTGTCTTATTTTTTATGCTATTTTCGGAGTGCAATTGAGTGAGTGCATGCATGTCCAGGTGCATGTACGTATGAGAGCGCGAGAGTGTGTGTGTGTGTCTGTGAGTGTGTGCGAGTGTTTGTGCGCGTTGGTGTTTCATTCAGTGTTTCTGTGTTTCAGTGGGAGTGCATTTCTGTGTCTGTGCACTTCCTTGAGTTTGTGTGTTATCGAATGTTTTTCTATGTGTCAAAGACAATGTTTATTTGTGAAATAGAGAGTTCTTTGTGGAAGCATGTGTACTTAAGTCATTGCGTATTTGTGTCTGATTGTACTTGCGCCTATGTGTGGGCATACGTGTGTGCGTAAGTGGATGCGTGTATGGGAACCTGCTTGTGAAAGTGTCTATGTGCATCTGAGTGTATGTATACATATATATGTACATATGTGTGGCATTGCATGTGTGTAAGTGTATGTGCTTCTGAGTGTGAGTTCATGCTTCTGTATGCGTCTCTGGCTGTCCTTGAGAACGTTTGTGTCTGCGTGTGTGCACGTATGTATGTGTGCATTTGTCCGTGTATGTATTAGTACAAGCATGTGTGCATCTGTGCAGGTGTGTCTGTATGTGCGTGTGTTTGTGTGTGCGAGAGAGAGATAGTTTGTGAATGCCTGTGTCTCTTTTTGTATCTGACTGTATCCGTCTGTGAGTGCGTGAATGAATCCCAATAATTCAGTGTGAATGCTTATATTATTGTGTGTGTATGTTTGCGTGCATGTGTGTCTTTGTGTGTAAACTTTTTCATGACTGTGTGTGCATATGTGCGTGTGTGTGAGAGTGAGGGCTGATGTGCTTGTACACATCTCTGTGCGTGAGTGTGAGTGTTTCTGTGTGAGTTGTGTATCAATGTGCCAGAGAGTGAATGTGTGTGCGTCTGTGAGTGCAACTGGGAATGTGTTTATGTGAGGCTGCTATTCCGTTTGCGTCTGGAAGATAGAAAGCCTGTTTGTGTGTGTGTGTACATGTGTTTATTTCAGTGTCTATGTGCTTTAATGTTCGTGTGCGTTTGCCTGTGCATATGTTGGTGCACTTCTGTAAGTGTTTATGTGGGAATGCGAGCATGTTTGTGGGAGAGATAGAGCCTGCTTTTCTGTGTGTATCTGTGGTGTACTTCACTGTCTGTGCGCTTTATTGTGCGTGTGTGCTTGTGTGTGAGTGTGTGAACAGGAATGTGTATTTGTGAGATAGATGGTGATTGTGTGAAAGCGCGTGTGTGAGTCAGTATGTGTGTGTTCCTGAGTGAGCATGTGTGTGCTCATGCACTTGCGTGTATTTAAACGGGTGTAAGAATCTTTTAGTGTGGGAGTGTTTCTTTACATGTCAGTGCATGTATATGTGTGTGCTTACGTGTGTTTGCTTTATGTGTGCGGTTGGGATTGTTTGTGTGTGTGTGTGTGTGTGTGTGCTTGAGAGTGTATGAAAGAGAGGGTGAGAGAGAGATGGAGAGAGGGGGGTGGGGTGATTTATGTGTCCCTTTGAGATTGAGTGATTCAGTATTACTGTATGTGTTTGTGTGTGCGTGTGTATGCGTGTGCATGTGTGCGTGTGCCTTGTGTGAGTGCTTGGGTGTTTGTGAGTGTGTTGGTGAGTGCAGCTGTTTGAATCTGTGTACGTGTTTGTGTTTCTGAGAGTGAAGTTCTGTGTCTGTCCGCTTTACTGTAAGTATGTGTTTTTTACGTGTATGTGTGTGCGTGTGTGTGCATGTGTTTATTACAGTGTGTGTTATTGTGAAATAAACAAAGTTTGTGTGGTGGCTTGTCTGTATGATTCAATGTGCGTCTGTGCGTGCTGCTTTTTGTGCGGTGGTGTGTGTTTATGTGTGCGCTTATGCATATGCATGTGGGTTGGCGTGTGTAAATTTGTGCGAGAGAGCTTCAGTGTTATAATGTCTACTTGAAAGTTAGGGTGTATCTACGAATGTGTGCTAAGGTGTGTGGTCATGCATGAGATCTGAGTGTTTGTCTAACTCTTTGGGCGTGCTTCTGTATGCTTCTGCGTGTATTCTTGATTGTTTGTGAGACTGAGGGAGAGAAGTAGAATGTCTGGCGTGTGTGTCTGTGTATGTGGGTGTACGTGCGTGTCTGTGAGGTCAAGAGTATGTGAGGCAGTGTGTTTATGTATTTTGTGTGTGATTGTGTATTTATGAGTTTCTCATTGTAATTGGCTCTATTTATATGTATGCGTGTGACTCTGAGTTTATGTGTATGTGTGCATGTTTGACCATCTGTGTGCGTATTTGTCCTGAATTTGTGTATGCATATGAGCATGTGTTTGTGTGTAAACGTCTTTGTGAGTGCCTGTACTTGATTATGTATGTGTGAGTGAGTATGTGTGTTTGTGCATGTATATATGCATCTTGGCATTGCCTGCATCTCCATGGGCGTGTGGGTTCATGTTTGTGTGTGTGTGTGCATTTCTCTGCCTGTGCGCTTAATTAAAAGTCTCTGTTTTGTGTTTGTGTGTGCGCGTTTACATGTGTGTGTGTTAACAATTTGTGCAATTGTGGTCATGTGATAGCATCTGTGCATGTGTGTGAGTGTATGTGTCTTTCTGTGCGTGCATGTGTGTGTACATGTGTGCTTGCACAGTTTAGTGCATGTGAGACTGCTTGAGTTTGAGAGTGCCTGTGTGCATGTTAGTGTGTATACATATGTGTACATATGTGTGTTGTCCTACATTAGTGTGAGTGTTCATGCTGCAAGCTATTTTTGTATGTTTCCATATGCTGCTGTGAGTGTGCTTGCATGTATGTGTCCGCGTGTGTGTGAGAGAGAGAGACAGAGAGGGGGAGAGTGAGAGACTGTGTGTCTTTTTTATGTTACTTGTGTGTATTTATGTAAGTTCGTGTCTGTGCGTGTGTATGTATGTATGTGTGAGCATGTGAGTGTTTGTGTTCATGTGAGTGAGTGTGTGTGTGTGCACACTTCACTGTCTTGTACTTTATTGTAAGTCTGTGCTTTGTGTGTATGTGTGTGTTTGTGTGTGTGCTTGCGTGTTCGCGTGTAGGCCTGTGTGTAATTGTCAAACAGACAGTGTCCGTGTGATGGCATATGTGCGTGTGAGTCATTGTGTGTGCTTGTATATGTATGTGCTTGTGTGGGCGCATGTTTGTGTGTGCACCTGAGTTTGCATTTGTGAGTGTGATTAAGTGTGAAAGAACAAGTTGAATGTTAGTGTCTATATAAGTATGTGCGCTGGTGGCGTGGCCCTGCCTTAGTGTCAATGCTTTTGTTCCTAGCTGTTTGTGTATGCTTCTGTATCGTTCTGTGATTGTGCTTCATCATTTCTTTTTCTGAGGGAGATAGAGGCAGAGGGAGAGAGAGAGTGTGACGGAGAAAAAGCATGTGCAACAGTGTTTGTGCCCTGCATGTGCGTCTGTGTCTATGTGTTCCTGCGTGTATATTCATCTGCATTTCCGAGTTTGCATGTGATTGTGTATGTGCATCATTATGTGTGTGTGACTGTGTGTGTCTGTGTGTGTGTGTGTGTGTGTGTGTGTGTGTGTGTGTGCGTGTGTGAGTGAAACTGTGAATGAGTTTATGTGAAAAGTCGAGCGTGTGTGTGGGTGAAAAAAGCTTGTTTGTATGTTTGTAAATTTCCGTACCTGTACACTTTTTTGTTTGTGTGTGTTTGATAATGCGTCTGTTAGTGCATCTGTGTGTGTGTGTTTATTTGACAGTACGAGCGTGATATGGGAGAGATAGAGCTTGTTTACTTGTGTGTCCTCCAGTGATTGTGCGCTTTATTGTGCTTGTGTGTTTGTGTGAGAGCATCTAGTGTGAAAGAGCAAGTCTATGCGTGGGATAAGCGGTGATTGTCGGACAGCATGCGTGTGTCTAAGTCAAGATGGGTGTGTGTTTCTGTCTGTGCATATGTGTGCTCATGCATGTGTGCGTATGTGAATGTGTGTGAGAGAGCTTGAGTATGAGAGTGCCTCCGTGCACTGAGTGTGTGCACATGCATGTGCACAAGAGCATGGCACTGCAAGTGTGTAAGTCTGTGTGTATCAGTATATGTATGCTTCTGTATATTTCTGTGAGTATCCTTTACTGCATATGTTTATGTGTTTGCATGTGCATGTATGTGTTTTTTGCTTGCATGTGTGCGTCTGTGCGTGTGTGTCTGTGTTCTGTATCTGTGTGTTTCTGAGTATGCGTGTATGTGTGAGCGTGTGTGTGCATGTGAGAGAGAGAATTTGTGAACGCTCATGAGTATGTTTGTACTTGAGTGTGCCCGTGCCGTCTGAGTGTATGATTCCATGCCAGTCATCCAGTGTGAGTGTTCCTTTCATTGTGTGTGTATGTTTGTGTATGTGTGTTTGTGTGTGTGCGCGAATGCCATTTGTGTCTGACAGTACTTGAGCATGAGAGTGTCTGTCTACATATCAGTGTGTGTATGCATGTGTGCTTCCTGCATGCGGATGTGAATGTTTCTGTAATAATGTGTCTGCATGCTTGAACGTGCGTGTGTGTGTGTGAGAGATGTAAAGAGAGGGAGTTTTATTTATGTGTTCATGTGAGCTTGTTTGTGTCCGAGTTTCCGTCTGTGTGTGTGGGCGCTATGCACCTGCATGTGCAGGTGTGTGGTTGTTTTCTTATATGTGTATTTGCTTCTGTGTGTGTGTATGTGATTGTTTGTGTTGGTGTCTGTAAGCATTTGAACAAGTGTGTGCGTGTTTATGTGTGTGTCTGAGCATTCCTATGTCTGTGCGCTTTACTATAAGCCTGTGCTTTTTAATGCGCATGTATTTTGTGAGTTTGTGTGAATGTGTATGAGAATGTGTATTTGTGAAATATATAGTGCTCGTGTGACAGCATGTGTTTCTGTATGTGTGTGTTCTTCTGTGCGTGCCTATGTGTGTGCATACTTGTTTGCATATAGGAATGTGCGTGAGAATGCTTGAGTGTGAGAGTGTCTGTGTGCCTGTCTTTTTGTGTATACGCATGTATGCTTATGTGTGTGTGAGTGTATGTGAGTGTCTATGTGAGAGAGAGAGAGAGAATGAGGGAGAGAGAGAGAATGAGGAGTGTGTGTGTGTGTTTTCTTCTGTTTTTTTTTGTTTTATGTGTGTATTTGATTGAGTGCGTGTACATGCACGTGGATGCACGTGTCAGATTGAAAGTATATGTTTATGTTAGTGTCTGTGTTTGTGTGTGTGTGTCTGTGCATTTCTGTGTCCATGCACTTTCTTGTATATTTGTGTTTTGTTGTGTGTGTGTAAGAGAGAAGCAGAAAGAGAGATAGTGTGCGTGAGAGAGACTGTCTGTGTGTCTTATTTTTTATGCTATTTTCGGAGTGCAATTGAGTGAGTGCATGCATGTCCAGGTGCATGTACGTATGAGAGCGCGAGAGTGTGTGTGTGTGTCTGTGAGTGTGTGCGAGTGTTTGTGCGCGTTGGTGTTTCATTCAGTGTTTCTGTGTTTCAGTGGGAGTGCATTTCTGTGTCTGTGCACTTCCTTGAGTTTGTGTGTTATCGAATGTTTTTCTATGTGTCAAAGACAATGTTTATTTGTGAAATAGAGAGTTCTTTGTGGAAGCATGTGTACTTAAGTCATTGCGTATTTGTGTCTGATTGTACTTGCGCCTATGTGTGGGCATACGTGTGTGCGTAAGTGGATGCGTGTATGGGAACCTGCTTGTGAAAGTGTCTATGTGCATCTGAGTGTATGTATACATATATATGTACATATGTGTGGCATTGCATGTGTGTAAGTGTATGTGCTTCTGAGTGTGAGTTCATGCTTCTGTATGCGTCTCTGGCTGTCCTTGAGAACGTTTGTGTCTGCGTGTGTGCACGTATGTATGTGTGCATTTGTCCGTGTATGTATTAGTACAAGCATGTGTGCATCTGTGCAGGTGTGTCTGTATGTGCGTGTGTTTGTGTGTGCGAGAGAGGGATAGTTTGTGAATGCCTGTGTCTCTTTTTGTATCTGACTGTATCCGTCTGTGAGTGCGTGAATGAATCCCAATAATTCAGTGTGAATGCTTATATTATTGTGTGTGTATGTTTGCGTGCATGTGTGTCTTTGTGTGTAAACTTTTTCATGACTGTGTGTGCATATGTGTGTGTGTGTGAGAGTGAGGGCTGATGTGCTTGTACACATCTCTGTGCGTGAGTGTGAGTGTTTCTGTGTGAGTTGTGTATCAATGTGCCAGAGAGTGAATGTGTGTGCGTCTGTGAGTGCAACTGGGAATGTGTTTATGTGAGGCTGCTATTCCGTTTGCGTCTGGAAGATAGAAAGCCTGTTTGTGTGTGTGTGTACATGTGTTTATTTCAGTGTCTATGTGCTTTAATGTTCGTGTGCGTTTGCCTGTGCATATGTTGGTGCACTTCTGTAAGTGTTTATGTGGGAATGCGAGCATGTTTGTGGGAGAGATAGAGCCTGCTTTTCTGTGTGTATCTGTGGTGTACTTCACTGTCTGTGCGCTTTATTGTGCGTGTGTGCTTGTGTGTGAGTGTGTGAACAGGAATGTGTATTTGTGAGATAGATGGTGATTGTGTGAAAGCGCGTGTGTGAGTCAGTATGTGTGTGTTCCTGAGTGAGCATGTGTGTGCTCATGCACTTGCGTGTATTTAAACGGGTGTAAGAATCTTTTAGTGTGGGAGTGTTTCTTTACATGTCAGTGCATGTATATGTGTGTGCTTACGTGTGTTTGCTTTATGTGTGCGGTTGGGATTGTTTGTGTGTGTGTGTGTGTGTGTGTGCTTGAGAGTGTATGAAAGAGAGGGTGAGAGAGAGATGGAGAGAGGGGGGTGGGGTGATTTATGTGTCCCTTTGAGATTGAGTGATTCAGTATTACTGTATGTGTTTGTGTGTGCGTGTGTATGCGTGTGCATGTGTGCGTGTGCCTTGTGTGAGTGCTTGGGTGTTTGTGAGTGTGTTGGTGAGTGCAGCTGTTTGAATCTGTGTACGTGTTTGTGTTTCTGAGAGTGAAGTTCTGTGTCTGTCCGCTTTACTGTAAGTATGTGTTTTTTACGTGTATGTGTGTGCGTGTGTGTGCATGTGTTTATTACAGTGTGTGTTATTGTGAAATAAACAAAGTTTGTGTGGTGGCTTGTCTGTATGATTCAATGTGCGTCTGTGCGTGCTGCTTTTTGTGCGGTGGTGTGTGTTTATGTGTGCGCTTATGCATATGCATGTGGGTTGGCGTGTGTAAATTTGTGCGAGAGAGCTTTAGTGTTATAATGTCTACTTGAAAGTTAGGGTGTATCTACGAATGTGTGCTAAGGTGTGTGGTCATGCATGAGATCTGAGTGTTTGTCTAACTCTTTGGGCGTGCTTCTGTATGCTTCTGCGTGTATTCTTGATTGTTTGTGAGACTGAGGGAGAGAAGTAGAATGTCTGGCGTGTGTGTCTGTGTATGTGGGTGTACGTGCGTGTCCGTGAGGTCAAGAGTATGTGAGGCAGTGTGTTTATGTATTTTGTGTGTGATTGTGTATTTATGAGTTTCTCATTGTAATTGGCTCTATTTATATGTATGCGTGTGACTCTGAGTTTATGTGTATGTGTGCATGTTTGACCATCTGTGTGCGTATTTGTCCTGAATTTGTGTATGCATATGAGCATGTGTTTGTGTGTAAACGTCTTTGTGAGTGCCTGTACTTGATTATGTATGTGTGAGTGAGTATGTGTGTTTGTGCATGTATATATGCATCTTGGCATTGCCTGCATCTCCATGGGCGTGTGGGTTCATGTTTGTGTGTGTGTGTGTGCATTTCTCTGCCTGTGCGCTTAATTAAAAGTGTCTGTTTTGTGTTTGTGTGTGCGCGTTTACATGTGTGTGTGTTAACAATTTGTGCAATTGTGGTCATGTGATAGCATCTGTGCATGTGTGTGAGTGTATGTGTCTTTCTGTGCGTGCATGTGTGTGTACATGTGTGCTTGCACAGTTTAGTGCATGTGAGACTGCTTGAGTTTGAGAGTGCCTGTGTGCATGTTAGTGTGTATACATATGTGTACATATGTGTGTTGTCCTACATTAGTGTGAGTGTTCATGCTGCAAGCTATTTTTGTATGTTTCCATATGCTGCTGTGAGTGTGCTTGCATGTATGTGTCCGCGTGTGTGTGAGAGAGAGAGACAGAGAGGGGGAGAGTGAGAGACTGTGTGTCTTTTTTATGTTACTTGTGTGTATTTATGTAAGTTCGTGTCTGTGCGTGTGTATGTATGTATGTGTGAGCATGTGAGTGTTTGTGTTCATGTGAGTGAGTGTGTGTGTGTGCACACTTCACTGTCTTGTACTTTATTGTAAGTCTGTGCTTTGTGTGTATGTGTGTGTTTGTGTGTGTGCTTGTGTGTTCACGTGTAGGCCTGTGTGTAATTGTCAAACAGACAGTGTCCGTGTGATGGCATATGTGCGTGTGAGTCATTGTGTGTGCTTGTATATGTATGTGTTTGTGTGGGCGCATGTTTGTGTGTGCACCTGAGTTTGCATTTGTGAGAGTGATTAAGTGTGAAAGAACAAGTTGAATGTTAGTGTGTATATAAGTATGTGCGCTGGTGGCGTGGCCCTGCCTTAGTGTCAATGCTTTTTTTCCTTGCTGTTTGTGTATGCTTCTGTATCGTTCTGTGATTGTGCTTCATCATTTCTTTTTCTGAGGGAGATAGAGGCAGAGGGAGAGAGAGAGTGTGACGGAGAAAAAGCATGTGCAACAGTGTTTGTGCCCTGCATGTGCGTCTGTGTCTATGTGTTCCTGCGTGTATATTCATCTGCATTTCCGAGTTTGCATGTGATTGTGTATGTGCATCATTATGTGTGTGTGACTGTGTGTGTGTGTGTGTGTGTGTGTGTGTGTGTGTGTGTGTGTGTGCGTGTGTGAGTGAAACTGTGAATGAGTTTATGTGAAAAGTCGAGCGTGTGTGTGGGTGAAAAAAGCTTGTTTGTATGTTTGTAAATTTCCGTACCTGTACACTTTTTTGTTTGTGTGTGTTTGATAATGCGTCTGTTAGTGCATCTGTGTGTGTGTGTTTATTTGACAGTACGAGCGTGATATGGGAGAGATAGAGCTTGTTTACTTGTGTGTCCTCCAGTGATTGTGCGCTTTATTGTGCTTGTGTGTTTGTGTGAGAGCATCTAGTGTGAAAGAGCAAGTCTATGCGTGGGATAAGCGGTGATTGTCGGACAGCATGCGTGTGTCTAAGTCAAGATGGGTGTGTGTTTCTGTCTGTGCATATGTGTGCTCATGCATGTGTGCGTATGTGAATGTGTGTAAGAGTGCTTGAGTGTGTGAGCGCCAGTCTGTATGTCAGTGTGTATATGTGTGTGAGCTTATGTGTGTTTTCTGCAAGTGTGCGGGCATGATTGTGTGTGTACTTGTAGGTGTGCATGAAAGAGAGAGACAGAGAGTAGGGGATGGGGTTCTTTCACTGTCCATGTGAGATTGCATGAGTCACTGTTTCTGTATGTGTTTGTGTGTGCATGTGCATGCTTGTGCATGTATAGCTGTGTCTGTTTTTGTGGTAGTGTGGATGTTTGTGCGTGTGTAGCTGTTTGAATCTGTGAGTGTGTGATTGTGTTTGTGTGGGTGAAATTCTGTACGCTTCATTCAAAGTCTGTGCTTTCTGTGTGTATGCATATATGTGAGACTCTGTGCGTGTGTTTTGTGTGTCAGTAAGACTGTGTAATTGTGAAATAAACAGTATTGGTGTGGCAGCATGTGTGTGTGATTCATTGTGTGACATTTGTATGTGTGTTCGTGTGTGTTTCTGTGTGTGCTTGTGTATGTGCATGTTTTTGCGTATGTACATTTTTTGAATATGCTTGAGTGTGAAAGATCCTGTGCGCAAGTTGATGATTGCATACATATGTGTGCTTTTGTGCGTGGTCCTGATTGAGTGTGATTGCATTTGTTTCTACCTCTTTGTGTATACTTCTGCTTGTTTCTGCTTATCATTGAGTGTGTGTGTGTGTGTGTGTGTGTGTGTGCGAGAGAGAAAGAGACTGAGTGTGTGTATGTGTGTATGGGCGTGTGAGTGAGAGGGAGAGTATTTGCAACACTGTATGTGTGTTTGTGTGTTTGTGCATACTTATGTTTTTGTCAGTGTAATCGACTGCATTTGCATGTCTTGGTGTAACTCTGTGTGTTTGCGTTTGTTTATTTGTGTGTTTGCATGCCTGACTGTATAGTGTGTATGAATTTGTCTGTTTATCTGAGCATGTGTATGTGTGTAAACGTCTGTGTTAGTGCCTGTGGCCGATTATATATGTGTGTTTGAATATGTGTGTAATTATGAATGTATGCATGGTTGTTCTGTCTGCATCAATGTGGTTGTGTGTGTGAATGTGTGTATGCGTCTTTGCGTATGTGTGTGTGGGAAAGACAGAATGAGAGACACAGAGAGAGAGAGAGAAATAGATAGTGTGTCTGAGAGGTATTTATGTGTATCTTATTTTTGATGTTATCTTCTGGGCGTATATGTATATGAGTTTTTGTATTTGTGAAATAGACAGTGTGCATGTGACAGCATGTGTGCATGTGTGTGTGAGTGTTTCTGTGCGTGCATGTCTGTACATGCCTGTTTGCATATGTGAAAGCGTATGAGAATGCGTGAGAGTGAGATTGTCTGTGTTCTTCTTTAATGCATTCGACGAATGAGTGCTTATGTGTGTGGTCCTGCATCAGTGTGATTCTGCTTGATTGTGGCTTTTTTGTATGCTTCTGTATGCTTCTGTGAATGTGTATGTGTGGGCGAGAGAGAGACAGACAAAGAGAGAGAGAGAATTAGAGAGAGAGATATTGAGAGTTCCTGTTTATGTGTGTGCCTTTCGACTGTTGGGTGTGTGTGTGACAGAGAGAGAGCAGGGGGTGGGTATAGACCTACAGAGTGAGAGCGAGACATAGAGAGAGAGAGAGAGAGAGAGAGAGGGAGAGAGAGGGAGAGAAAGAGAGAGAGTGTGTTTATGTGCGTGCGTGCCTGTCTGTCTGTCTGTTTGTTCATGTGTGTCTGAACGTGTGCTTGTTTCTGAGTACGTGATTGTGTGTACACGTTTTTGTGAGTGCATGTCAGTGTGAATGCCTGTGGCTGATTATGCATGATTACGTGGGGTATGCATGTAAGGATATTTAAGCTGCCTCTACCTGTTAGGGTGTGCATGTGTATGTGTGTTTGGCAGTGAATTTAAGTCTGTGTGTGTGTTTGTGTGTGTGTGTGTGTTTGTGTGTGTATGTATGTGGTTCTCTATGTGTGTGAGTGAGGGGTTGCCTATTTTTTTTAGTTTTTGTGTGTTTTTGAGTGATTTTTTGTCTGTGTATGTATATCTGTGCCCTTTAACTGAAGTCTGTGTATTTGTGCGTGTGTAAGTGTGTGCATTTGTGAAATAAATAGTGTTCGTCTGGCAGCATGTCTGCATGTGTTACAGTGTGTTTATGTACGTAGAAGTGTGTGTGAGCACACGTGATTGCTTAAGTGATTGTGTATGAGAGTGCTTGAGTGTGATGTTGTCTGTGTGCATGTTAATGTCTGTGTACGTTTGTGTGTGCATTGCGTGAGAGTGGATGTGTGTGTGAGATTGCATGTCAGTTTGTCCATATATGCATTTGTGAGTATGTGTGTGGCTCTGCGTGAGTGTGAGTGTGTTTACCTCTAGCTGTTTTACTTCTGTGATTGTGCTTGAGTGTGCGTATGTGTAAGGGGGAGGGACAGATAGAGAGGGATTGATAAAGGGAGAGAAATATTGACAGAGAGTTTGTATATGTATGAGTCTGTGCGTGTGTGAGAGACATATTATACGTAAAACTGTGCGTGTTCTGCGTGTGCTTCTGTGTATGTATGTGTTACTGGGTGTGTTTGCCTGCTTTTGATATGTCAGCATATGTCTGTCTGTCTGTCCTTCTGTCTGTGTGCCTAAGTGAGTCTGAGCATGTGTGTGTTTCGGAGTGTGTGACTGTGTGTATTCGTCTTTGTGATTGCATATATGTGTGAGTGCCTATTGCTGATTATTTCTCAGTGGTTGTGAGTATGTATTTATCTTTGTTAATTCTGTTGGTGTCTGTGTGTCAGTGTGTTTGCCCATGTTTCTGAGAGAGATAGAGTGAGATATAGTGAGAGAGATGGAGAGAGACAGAGAGAGAGAGCGTGAAAGGAGACAGAATGTGAGCATGTTTCTTTTTTGTACGTTACTTTCTGAACATACTTGCTTCAGTGCATTTATTTGCATGTGTACTTATGTGTGAGAATGAGAGTCTATGTTTGAGTATGTGTGCAAGAGTGTATGCATTTGTAAAATACACGGTATTCCTGTGATAGTTTGTGTGCGTGAGTCATTATGTACGCGTATGAGGCTGTTTCTGTGTGCTTCTGTGCGTATGCGTGCATGTGTTTGCCTTTGTGAGTGTGTGTGAGAGTGCTACAGCGTAAGGCTGTCTGTGCGCAGGTTAGTGTTTGTATACGTATGTGTTCTTGTGTGTGTGCTACTGCATGAGTGTGAGTTGTTTGTTTCTAGCAGCTCGTGTATGCTTCTGTATGTCAAGCTGAGTGTGGTTGTGTCTGTGTGTGTATGAGTGACAGAGAGCAAGAGAGAGAGAGAGAGAGAGAGACGGATAGCGAGAGAAAGTGTCTGCTTGTGCATGTGTGCTGCAGAGAGACTATGTGTGAAAGTGTCCATGCTCTGCGTGTGCGTTTGTGTATTCATGTGTTTCTGTCTGTTCTCTTCTGCTTTTTTATCTCAGCGTGTGTCTCATTTGTGACTGTGTGTGAGTGTATGTGTGTGTTTGTGCATGTGTGCCTGTCTGTCTCCCTGGGAATGTGTCTAATGTGTGTGTTTTTCCGATTATGTAATTGTGTTTACATGCCTTTGTGAGTGCACGTGTGCGTGATTGTCACTATCTGATTATGTATGAGTGCGTCTGTATGTGATTGTGTGAGTATGGATGCATGTACCTTTGTTCTATTTCCATTTGCCTGTGTGTCGAGGTGTGTGTGCGTGCTCCTCTCTGATTGTACTTCTGTAAAAATGGGTCTGGCTTCTGATTTATTTTCTTCTAGTGTGTTGAGTACATGTTACATTTCTAGAAAGTTTATTTTCTTATATGCATCTGTGTTTCTATGGAGTAATATTTTTAATCTTTTGCCTTTCTAATTGTGTACTGAAGAATTGTTTAACCCTTGATATGATTTTTAACTTTACAAGAAAGCATGTTTTGCGACTGTTCCTAAAACATCACAGCAATGGAGGGGTGAACTAATCCTTGCCAGGAATACATATTAGTGCAGTTAGTTGAGAAGAGAGAAATTGAGATTTAAAAAACAAACATCTTTCCTGGGTCTGGTCACCCCCGGCTCACTGCCACTCATGCATTTTCCCATCACTCCTGCATCCTCCAGTTATCCCATCGATCCCAATCACCGTTTGTTCCGCACGTTACTTCTGACTCACCCGTCATTCATGCTTTTCCTCGCTCCTTAACTGGATTTTTCTGTTTATTTTTCTGCTTCCTTCCACTGTATCACAGACCTTCTCTGAAGTTTTATCGCATCCATTTTATACAATACATCACAACAAGCAGTTTATCATTTGAAGCTGACAACAAATACTGAACCAAACTTGCATCTTCTTTCCCAGTCTAATATGTCACTTTATTTCCACCTTTTACACAGTGAACTTAATCACAATTGTGATCCTCAAATGTAAAAACTGTGGTCTATCCAAATGTGTCACTTGTTACCTGGTGGCCATGGCAGTGGCGGATCTATTGGTCGTCATCCTGGACCTGATATTGAGACACATTCCGATTGTTTTTGGGGAACACTTTTACTTCCTGGTTGCCATCCCCGTGTGTAATATCCACGCCGTCCTGCTTTATTCAGCCACTGACTGCTCTGTCTGGTTCACTGTCATGTTCAGCTTAGATCGATTTGTGGTCATTTGTTCTGCAAAGCTGAAAAGACATTTTTGCAGCGAGAAAACAGCGTCTGTGGTCGTGGGAGCAGTTACTGTGCTGAGCTGTTTAAAGAACATTTTCTGGTATTTTATGTTAACAGGTCGGTATTGGCTGACGAACGCCCCCTGGTTTTGTAAAGTCAAAAGCAATGTTCAAATCTCTCCATTCTGGATAACAATCGAATTCCTCCACCACATTTTAACCCCATGTGTCCCATTTGCCCTGATTCTGCTGCTCAATATTCTCACCATCAGGCACATTGTAGTGAGCAGCAGAGCCCGCAGGAGACTCCGGGCGTACAGTAATGTGGAGAGTCCCAGAGACGCTGAGATGCAGAGCCGAAGGAAATCCATCATTTTACTGTTTGTGATATCAGCCAATTTCGTACTGTTATGGTCAACTTTAATGGCTTATTCTGTGTGGAGGCGGCTGTGGAATTTGGGCTTTGTTTCTTTTCAGTTGTATTGGTTTCTTCAAGAATTGGGCTTCATGCTGCAGCTCCTGAGCTGCTGCACTAACACTGCCATTTACGCTGCAACACAGACTCCGTTCAGACAACACTTGAAGAATGTGTTGAAATATCCCTTAACCTTAATACTTCAATTAACTCACTGATAAGAATAACTCAATTACTGGGTGTTGCTATTGTCTGAGCTGCCTCTCCATCGTGGTTAATCCTCACTGACTGAACAGAAAAAGAGACACAACGCCAAACGTCATTGAACTCCCATTGGCCAGGCTGAATGAACATAATTACTACTCCTTCCTGATATGTCAGAAAAATACAGCCCTAACATCACTGCTTTCCTATTGGCTGGACTGTCTGTCCATCATTGCTATCTCTTATTGACTAGAAAGGATAAGAATTCCCTCCACCTCTGCATTCCATTGGCTCTTCCTCATTGCTATCAATCACTGATTCGATGCAAAACACAACCACTCACAGACCTTCCCTCCCTTTAGGCGAGCTGCTAGCACATAATCGCGATCCATCACAATAATTGGATAGAAATACTTCTGTTGGAAAGCAAGACCACAAATCCCAAAGAGCATTGGGGTGTCGCGTCAGACAGAGTGAGCTCATTCAGATGAAGTGAAAGAGAGTAAGGGAGAGAAAGATAAAGATGATGGATTGAGGAAACAGGGATATGGACGTAGAGAGAGTTTGAAGATATAGTGTGAAAGGCAGAGCCCAAGAAATGGAGACAGGTGGAGGGAGGAAGAGAGTCAAATTGGAAAATAATAATGTAACAACAAGAGGGAGGCAGAGAGATGGACAGAAAAAAAGCAGAGAGAAGTCATTGATGGAAACAGTGAGAGAGAGAGGGACAGAGGGAGGAACAAATGTAAGGAGAAGGGCTGAATGGCACAAATTATCTGTTGCCAATATGGAGGGTGCCTCCAATTTGGCAACGTGATACAGCTTGTGGGATCTTGCTGTTAGAAATTCGTCTGCAGCTTTTTATGCACGATAACTTTTAATGTAATTAATTATTTGACTGTGGAACGTCGACAATGATTTGGAATTAAATTCTGAGATGTGAAGCGGCTCTATAAATGTGTGTTGGCTTGTTTCAATAATTCCTGGGTTTTAATTCCAATCACACACTAGACAAACGATATGTTTTGGTGAGGTGGGGGATGTGGCTCTTCATTTGTTTTTTGAAATCTGACAGCAGCTATATCCCCCGACCCATTTATGGAGGTGAAGTTAGATGCTTCTGAGGATTGGTTCGTGATGGAAGGAGGGCACATGTCTAATGACACCTCGCAGCTCGTGTGGTCTTGAGGTCCAGAACTTACCTGCAGCCTCTCCTGCACTGTAAATGTGGTGAGGCAGACACAATGAATCTTACTGAAGAACTGATTGTAGATAGCATCCTTTGTACACAGCCCAATGCTCCTCACCCTCAAAAAACTCTAGGTAAGTCATCCCTAAATATACGACATGGCAATCGCTTTCTCTGTTGTTATTTAAGTCTGTGAGACAGCAAACACTTCAGAAAGCATTTCATTCAAGATAACCCTGAGGTAAGGATAATAATGGACAGCGACATTGACTGGAATGACTGACTAAATAGTGGGGTGCAGTGAATTGGAGAACGACAATCCTGGCTGAGTGACTATAGGATAACTCATCGACTCATAGACTTTTCAACAGAGTTAAAGATAATTTGCTCCTTTCATTTCTGCGGCCATCAGCAAAGGCCTGACTATGCTCATTCTATTTAGCAGCGATTGGCTCATAGACCTAGAGGCAATGGTTACAATAGTGAATATCTAAATACTTCTTCAATGTTGAGACATGTTGAATCAGCCACCTTTTCAGGCAGAGCATTCCAGATTCGCACCACCCTCAGCTTGAAAGAAATTCTCCTCAGTTTCCCGCTTAGCCTTCTACATCTTCAACTAAATATATGGCCCCTGTTAATTCACCCATCTACTAAGGGGAAAAGCGCCTCTCCAGCCACCCTTACAATAACCCGCATAATCTTATACACCTCTATCAGGTCCCCTCTGAACATTCGCTGCTCCCTGAAAAACAACACCAGCCTAGTGAATGTTTCACCATTGCCCCAACCCTCCAGTCCAAGTAGCATCCTCATATATCCCCTCTGCACCCTCACCTGTTCTATCAAATTCTGTTTTTAATGTGATGACAAGGACTGCACGTGAAAACCAAACAGAATTTTGTACAGCTCCAGCATAACCTCTCCACTATTGTACTCTGAGCTTCAGCTACTAAAGGCTTCTTAACAAACTTATGCTCCTTTCATGCTACCCTTATGGATCTGTGGAGATGCACACCAAGGTTCCACGGATCTTCAGTACTTGCCAGGATCCTACTGTTCATAGTCCATTGCATTGTGAGCCATTAGCAAGCCCGTTAGCACACACTTTTGATGGTTGAATTCCATTCGCCACTGCTCTGCCCATCTGCCAAAACCATTGATAAACTCTTAGATTTCACCGTAATTCTACTCAATATTTACCACCCAACAATTTTCGTTCCATCCACAATCATCTTGTTCACTTCTCCTAAATTTAACTCCAATTCATGTATGAACACCGCAAACAGCAAGGCGACCGGCACTGGGCCTTGTGAAACCGCACTGGAAAACGACTTTCAGTCACAGAAACAACTCTCTGCCATCAAGCGCTGCTTCTTGCCTCTCAGCCAATTTTGTATTTTGCCATTTTCCTTGGATCCCATGGGTTTTTTCCTACTTGACCCATCTTCCATGAGGGGCCGCATCAAAAGCCTTGCTAAAGCCCATTTCGAGCACATCAATTGTATTACGCTCATCATCTCTCCAAGCTGCCTCTTCAAAAAAGAGCAATGTCAAATAGGACATTCCCTTAACAAATCTATGCTGACTATTCTGGATTAATTCGTTTCTCTCAAGTGCATTTGCACACTACCCCACATAATTCTTCCTAGTAACTTTCCCATCTCCGAGGCTGTACTGATTAGCCTTTAATTTGCTGGTCTAAACCTTCCTTAGTTTTAAAATAATCGGTTAACTTTGACAGCCCTCCGGTTCTGTAGATAATGAAGATTTGAAAATTATTTAAAGAGCCCCTTGTTTACCTCCCTTGCCTCCCTCACGAGCAGGAGATACATTTCATCCGGACAAGCGTATTGCGCCACTTTTACGTCCGCTAACCTGCTAGTACCTCCTCTCTGTCTATGTTAATTTCGTCCAAAATTTCACAGCTCTCCACTTTGATGCAGATACCTGCGTCGTTCTTTTCCATTGCGAAAAAAAAATCACAGATTATTAGGTGAAATCTGTAACGACATCTTTTGTGACCACACAGATAACCTCTACGTTCCTTGATGATCCTATTCTTTCTCTCATTATTTTATTGCTCTTTTTAAACTAAAAAAACTAAATAACCCTTTATTTCTTTTAATCTAACGCTCAATACTAAGTTACCCCTTGCAATTTTGGAGTTCCTCTAGGGGGACTGTCAAATTCAGCCATTGGTATCTGGCTTAAGCTTCTCTTTCATTTCTCAATCCTAACCCTGTACGTCCCTTGACATGGAGCTTGTCATTACGGAAACCTATTGGCCCTGTTCTCTCGCTATTTCCTGCTTGAATTCCAAGCAACTGCCCTGACACATTTTTATCTCCTATTAGGTGCTCACCGTCCACTTGGGCCAAATCGAACCCCATCGTATCAAAATTAGCCTTTCCCCACTATAGAACTTTTATTCCAAGGCGAAACCTCTCCTTTTCAATAACTCCTTTAAATTTGACAAATTTATGGTCATTTTTGCCAACATGTTCCCCCACTGATACGGCTTCTACCTGACCAAGCTCATTTACGAATATTTGATCCAAAACTGATCGGTCCCTTCTTGGATTGTCTACATATTTACCAGAAAAGTTCTCCTGGGTGTAATTTAAAAAGAATTCTCTTGCCCCACCTTGCACGATAATACTATTCCAGTTAATAGACAATTGTGCAGGTAAAATTTCCTACTACCACTGGACTATTATTCTTACACTTCTCTGAAGTTTGATTGAATAGTTAATCCTTTACCTCTCCCTTGACTCATTTGGGAGCTTATGGCAAACACCCAACAGCGTGTTTGCACCTTTTGTGCTTTTTAGTTCTACCCATATGGCCTCATTTGAGGGCCCTTCCAAATAACATCCCTCTTTGCTGCTATAATTGATTCCTTGATCGATATTGCGACCCCGCCTCCACTGCTATGCCCCTCACTACCTTGTCTGAATGTCCATTTGCCAGGATTGTTGAGTTTCCAATCCTGCTCTTCTTTTAGCCAATTCTCAGTAATAGCATTGTCATCGATGTGCCTATCTGTGCCCTCGGATCCTCTGGCTTTTTACCTCGAACTGCTTGCATAAAGCATACATTCTGTTTAGCCTTGCAAAACATACTTAATTGGTATCTAGCCAATATCCTCTACCTTCGAGAAACACTTACTCACATTTAAAATTCTAGATCTTTCTAAGCTGCTCCCGCATCAGAACTCCGTTTCAGGATTGTTTTACCCTGAGAATTTAGTTTACATCTGTCCCAAGGCCATTGGAAATTCTCGCTGCAACAAGTTTGTACCCGTTCCTGTTCAGATATACCCCGTCTAATTTGATTAGGCCCCACCCCCCACAGAAGCGTTCTCGATGCCCCCGGAATCCAAATCTATCCCTCCTGCATCAGCTGTCAAGCCACGTATTACTCTTTCCTTTCCATCTATTACTATTTTCAGTGCTGTGTAGCACCAGGAAGACGCTGGAGATTAATAACTTTGAAGTCCTGCTTTCCAATTTGCTACCTAACTCCATAAAATGTGCTTCCAGGAAAACATTTCTTCCCGTATCAATAGTCCAAACATGGACCACGACATCTGCCTGTTCAGTTTGCTCTTTGGAATGCCCTGCAGCCATCTGGTGACTCGTGAAGGCTAAGGAAGGTGCACATACTGGCATCCAGCCGAAAAAGTAGAATGTATGAATAGGAGAAGCAGCTTCAGAATTCTGTCAAAAAACAACTTAGAAACATTGACATATGGCAGTGTTGGAGGAGGCGTGTGAAGGTTGTGTGAATGAAAACATTCAAAGGTGGATAAAAAAGGGAGAAAACAGGATAAGACAATGAATGGAAGAAAGTGAAAACAGCTATAGTATAAAATTTATAAATATAAAAACAAAGGGATTTTAAATGGTGTTAAAGTGGAGGAGTGTGCTCATGGTCCAAACTTGTCTAAGTCATTGTTAATTTTGGAAAACTGCAAAGAGCTGAATTGGAACTTTGCGTTGGGCTAGACTGGAACATTGCAGCAGGCCAAGCACGGACATGTAGGCATGGGAGTAGGATGATGTGTTGACATGGTAAGCGAAAAGAAGACCTAGGTCATGTTTTCTGACAGACCACATGTGTTCCATGAATAGTCAACTATTCCAATTTGATCACCAAAATGAAGAGGAGACCGCAATCTGAGGAGGGAAAGTTTTAATCTGCATCTGGCTCAATGCTTCACCTCCCCTGTGATTGTTTGATTGTGACAATTTAGACGAAAATGTATCCTGTATGTAATCCCATGCTGTACCTGATGAGGGAGCATTTAATGCAGAACGTGCAGAGGAAAGACAAGTCTACATCTAAACATGTATTGCTTTTGTAGAGGGAGTGTTATATGTGGACATTATAGGGGGAGTGTTACCCTCTATCTAACACTGTGTTGCACCTATGAAGGTTTGTTTGTTCAACACAGTGTACATGGCGCTTTAATCAGTATCTAACCCCATGCCGTATCTGTGTAGCGTGCCTTTGAGTGGACAGTGTAGAGAGATACTTGTACTCCATCTAACCCAGTGCTGTAATTCTAATGCAAGTGTTTGTTGGAGACAATGTAGAAATAGGATTACTTTATATTTAACCCTGTGCTGCACCTTAAGTTTCCACCACCACCAAAAGCACCATCGCCACTACCCTACACATTAAATGGAAATGAACCATCTCTTCACCGTTCCTGGTATCAGGTGTGCAATTCCTCTTTCCAAACTGTGCGATCTAAATCTTACTTTACAGTAATCGCTCTCGCTCTGTTGTGCCTTCCGTCTGTACCCAGGCCTGACTGTCACTAATCTCAAGATGTAGTCTGCCATAGAACCCAGGGTATTTGCCATGACGAATTTCATCTTCATATATATATATATCATTCATTCAGTATAAAAAAGACCAACTGAGTTATATTGACTCAAAAAGCCAAGCTCTCCTGGAAATACATTTTTATCAGCTGTTTCCAGATCTCTAAAATTTTAATTCAGGAATCCACTTCCCTGTCCTCTTATACCTCTATTGGCTGAGACCCACAGTCCTGCATTCAGAATCATGACATTTATTCAATAATTATCCATCTTTATTATGAAATGTTTTGTTTCACTTTCACTGTTGTTGGGGCTGCACTCATCTAGGCAAGAAGACAGATTGTGTACGAAATAGCCCAGGCAAATATGATCATTTTTTAACCAGTAGTTTAACATTGACATTTACATCTGCATCCTTTGGACATAAGGAGGTGGAGATAAGTCTCTCTCCGGGGGATAGGGTGGGGGGTGGTGCTTTTGGGGTGCGGATTTGTGGGGGACGGTTGGCGTGGGGCGATACAAAACTGGGCTGAGAAGGAAACAACATTTTGTGTATTTCTGAAGCTTTAGATTTCGTGCCTGTTTCTCTCGTTGCAGATAACGGTGTTTCCATGTGTGGGATACTGAGGCCACAGCTGATAAAGGGTGAATAAGTCTGTGGAATGAACTGATTACATGAAGTGACGCAAATAATCTTAAATATGTAAATCAATCAGCTCCCACTTCACATCATTACTGTCAGGCCGAGCAATTCAAATCAGCTATTCCTTTGAATAATTATTACAGTGATAACGTTGTCTGGTTGCCGTATCTCTCAAAATGTGTTTATGTATAATTTCTGGCTTGAAGAAGATATACTGATGATGAGTTATTATGTGTTCTTACACTTTCATGGGATTTGGTGCTTGATGGCTGAACCAACAATTATTTCCATTCATTAGTTGCTTTTATGAACATGATGGTGAGCTGCCTCTTTCAACTGCGGCAGTCCATGTGGTGGAGGTACACCAACAGCGCTGTTAGGAAGGCAGATCTCAGGATTTCAACCTTTGATAGTGACAGGAAGGGGGACTATTATGAAGTCAGGATGGTACATTGATCGGATGTAAAATCCACGTGATGATGTTCCCCCATATCTGCTGCCATTGTCGTTCGAGTTGGTAGAGGTACTTGATTTAAAATGTGCTGTAGAGGGAGCCCTGGTTTGTTTCTGCAATGATTCTTGTGGATGATACACACTGTTTCTACTGTGCATAGTTGGTGCAGGGGGTAGATGTAGATGGTGGTAGAGAGGGTCTAAATCTTCTAGAACGTTGTGGAGCTGCTCTCCTCCAGGCGACTGCGGAGTTTCCATCACACACCTGGCTTGAGAATTATTGACAGGCTTTAGGTTGTAGGGAGGTATGTTAATAGTTGCAGTTTTCCTGGCCTATGAACTGCACTCGTAGCCATATTTTTTTGTATATATACAGCTGACGTAGATCAGTCTCTGGCCATTATTATCTCTCAGGCTGTTAATAACGAGGGATTCAGCGATGGCAATGCTTATAAAAGTCAAGGGGCCATGCTTGCACTCTTTCTTATTGGAGACTGCCTTCGGTGATGTGATGTGTTTCCCCTAACAGTCAGCGTAGTCCTGGGTAATGTCGAGGTCTCTATGTATTTTGTAATTTATCTGCTTCGGTTACTAAGGACTCCCGAAAGGTGCTGAACATTGTGCAGCTATCGATGAACATCACCCCTTCGGGTCTTTTGGTGGAAGGCAGTTCATGATAAAGCAGCTGAAGGTGGTTGACCCTCCATGAGAACTACTGCAGTGATATCCTGGAACTGAAATGATTGACCACTAACTACCACAGCATCGTTCCTTTGTACCAGGTAGGAAGTTAACCAGTGGAGAGCTTTCCCCATGATTCCCAATGACATCAGTTTTGCTGGGATCCTTGTTGCGACATTTGGTCTATTGTTGCCTTGATGTCAAGGGCGTCCACTTTCACCTCATCTCGGGAGGTTTGGTCATTTGTCCATGTTCCAGTTAAAGAGCGTGATGAAGTGAGGGGCAGAGTGATCCTGGCGGAACCCAAACTGAGAGTTATGGAGGAGCTTATTGCTGAGTAAATCAAAAGTAAATGTGTTCAAGATGCTTTGCATTAGTTTGCTTGCACCGAGTAGCCCCATCATAGACCGGCGACTGGACGTGTTGTATTCGTCCTTACATTTGCTTGGAGGATATACCAGGACAATTTTCCACATGGCCGGCTAGATACCAGTATTGTACCTGTACGGGAACAGCTTGGCTAGGCGGGTAGCAAGTTTTGGAGAACAGCTCTTCAGCACTATTGCTCTAATTTATTCAGGGCCCATGGTCTCTGCATTGTCCAATGTCTTCAGCCATCTCTTGCTATCACGTGGACTGACTCAGTTTGGCTGAAGGCTGACATCGATGAAGGGTTATGCTCACGAGGGTGAGATCGATCAACCAGTCGGCCTCCAAGTGCTAAGAATTTAAAGTTTTACAGCTGTTGACCAGTGATTGGAATCATTTTTACTCAAGTTACAACACCATCATCTTCCCAAAATTGATCTTCATGGATTGTGAGGAACATCTCGCAGTTTTGTACCGTGTTTGATCATCAAACAAAATTAATTGAATTGTTAATGCGAGTAAATCAAGACCTATAAAATATTTCTAACCTATTGCATGATAATAAAGAATCGTAAGACTTCTGTGTAAATTGCTGAGTTCAATTAAACGGAATCTGTAAGTAGCAGAGGCAGCTATTTACCTTTGAGATGATATAACAATTACAGTCAGTGCCAGGGTAGCATCATCCAATGTTCAATTTATCTTTGCAAAACTGCATACTTCCGCAGCCACATAATGCATTTTACTGACCACACAGTAAATGCCCAATTCAATACATTAATGCCCGACCTCTTTTATGTTATTACATGTTCAATCACAGGACTGACTACATCTTTTAAAAATATTCCTCTTTTAATCGAACACACCCTCCAGCAATGAGAATATGGTGGCCGTGTGTGGTAGATGTGGAGGGAGGACAAAAACTTTTTTTTCCGACGTTGGGAGACCTGGTCGGGTTCTTCCCATCCGAATACAAGGCAGTTTAAATGTGGCCCCCATTTCCAACGGTTAAAGTCGGGAACACATGTTTCATCTCACGAATGCTCATTAACTTAGCATCAGACGAGAGCATAGTGGGCTTCACGCCCTAACCAGTATCATTCTCACCATTCGGATTCCAGGCCTGGCAACCTGTCGTGCATGGTGTGAGTGAGAACTCTCTCTAACCAAACTGATCGTGCAGACACCGTTCAACCAACTTTGTTAGGTGCCTGGGTCTTGGGCCCAGGTGATGGTATGATGGCAAGGAATAGGAAAAAGACACAAAGGGAGTTGGGGGAGGCGTGCGGAGGGTTGCATCCTTAAAAAGCACCTGAGGGTCTGAATGGAATTCAGAAAAGAGGTGGCATCGAATGTGGTTTTTAAAAGAAATCCTGGATGGTAATCTCTGAAGGGAATTTTGGGGGATTGCCTGTAAATGGCTGAAGAACGTCGCCTGCAAATGGTAGTGGGGAACGTGCTCTCTAAAGGTAGGGCGTCAATGGTTTTCTTTTTGGGTTTGGGCTTGTGCTTTGTGGTTAAGAGTCATTGCCTGTTCTGGACTGGTTAGTGCTGTGTTGAGGTCCTGCATGCTACCTGAGGGTTTAATTTCTTAGTGCATATCGTTACAGTGACATTGTGTAGAAAGATGACTTAGGGTGGGATGATAAATATGCATCTCTTTCTCAGTTGCAATGTTGGTGGGGAGGGTGATGGAGGGCGACTGTAGAGGTGCATCAAAAAGGGGTTGAGCAGGGCGAGTGTGAGCTTGAGCAAAGTAACGTGTGTGGCATCAGGAGAAGGGAAGGTTTGTCCCGTTTTAGTGTTATAGGTTCCAGGGAGATGCGAGAAGGTTTAAGACTGCCAGAGGGAAGTGTTGGTTTCACATTGCAGAGTGCTGAATGGTGACTGGGGGAAGATGCTGGGTGACAGGCTATAACTTGATGGATCATTCAGAAACTGAACATCTAATGACAATCAAGCTGACAAAATGGCCAGTGTCTAATCATACATCAAGTAACTGACTGATTATTAGCTGACCAGGTACCCAGCAAAGTAAGGGTCAGAATACAGTGAGACAGAACTGCAAGACGTTCTAGAACTGAAGATTTAGTGACCGGAAACAACGCAGTGTATATACATATGACAGGGGATCCAGGTACTGACCAATTCTCCACGACCTGTTTGAAAACGTCCAATATCCCAGAGCAGAGCTAAATTCCCATAAAGTCGATGGAGACTTAGGCCTAGGAAATGAAGCTGGATAGGTGGAAGATGGATCAGTGCAGAACTATTCAGTGATAATTATCATACTGACTGCAAACATGGAGGCAGAGTTCAGAAATAAGGAAAGGTTAAGATTATCAGATGAGTTGTGATTTTGACTGGAAGGAATGGAAAGCATCTTCTTCAATATCATAGTAGGAACAGTGGAAGTTTTCAAGGAGCACAGAGTGACGTTAAAGACTAAGTATGCCCCTGAAAAGTGATATAATATGGCAGAAGATCTGTGCCGGACGACGTAAATCCCCTATGGAAACTTGATTGTGCTGCAACAGCCGTTTTGCAATTTGCACTTATTAAGAGACATGTGCACTGATTTCAGAAGCAATAAGTCCTCCAACACCTATCGAGGTTTCAAAAATTAAATTAAATTATATTTTAAGACAATGTAAAGATTTCAGTTACATCCATAAAACTACAAATTGCTTTTTGGCAGAGGAACTACTGAGGTTCCTAAATAAACTAATCCCCAGTCACGCCCCCTTTAAGGCAACAGTCCAAAATAGATTTCAGAATTAAAACGGGCCTAGCACATTAAAAAAAAAGATAGCGGAATTCCAAACGGCTTTGCCCCAACCCGAGTTTCTGCAGCCTTGCCCCCTCCTCAATACTACCTGTGCCTCCAGCTATCTTTGTATCTTCTGTAACCTTAACTACGATGCCCTTAGTTCCTTCATCTAGAACTTTAATGTATAAAGTGAAACGTTGTTGTCCCAACACTAACCCCTGCGGAACTCCACTAGTCACCAGCCGCCATTTTGAGAAGGACCTCCTTATCTCCACTCTTTGTCTGCTTCCAGACAGCCAATCTTCTATCCATGCAAGTACTTTGTCACTAACACCATGGGCTCTTATCTTACTGAGGAACCTCCTGTGCGGCACCTTGTCAAAGGCCTTCTGGAAGTCCAAGTTGATAACATCCATTGGCTCTTCTTTGTCTACCCTACTCATTAGCTCATGAAAAGAATTCTGACAGATTTGAGTCAACTGAAGTTACTTCAGCCTATTGTCCAGCCTTGAAATCTCCAATTTCTCTATCATCTGTAAGCATGAATGCAGCTGCAATTAGACTTTCTCAAACAGTCGAATGCACTGAATGTGCTTTGCATGATGGCCGTTAAAAGCTTCATCTGAATACTATTGCACGTCGGCCTCGAAACCTGTCCAGATATTTTAAAGGATTGTTCTTTGTATAAGCAATTATTTCTTTTGAACTATTTGCAAATAAACTTCAATATTTTGCAACGCTAAGACCAGACCTTGTGTCTCCTTTTCGATCGTTTAACATATTCTTTGATGTGCATTTCAACTTTCTTTACTTTTATTTTCAGTTCCATATTCTTGCAACAGCAAAGCGCCATTGCCTGCATGAGTTGCGTCAACAGCCAACTTAAATTACTTGGCATTTTTGCCTACTGCCAAAACTGGTGTCGTAGTTGATACAGTTTTTAATCTGTCACATGACTTCAGACTCTCCAGTGTTCATTGAAACTACATGTTGTCTTCTTCATCGGTCAGCTAATGGAGCAATCGTACACTTAAAATGTGGTACAAACGTCCAGTAAAATCCATCATTGCAGAAATCTTAGAACTTCTCAATTTGTTGTCGGAACGGGGAATCCTGCATTGGCTTTGACATTCATTGCTCTTTGAGCCACCATTAGAGGTCAAATGAAATGTAACTTGTACTTTTGTAAATCCGCTTCGCCACCAAATTGGATTCTTGCAATGGTTTAAGTAATTCTTCCAGTTGTAAATGCTCTTCCACGCCTGGCTTAAAACTATCAAGCCATCAAAATCGATAGTCCAATTGCTCAGCCGTGCAATGACTTTCTCAATGTTTGAAATGATGCTGGTGCATTTTTCATACCGAAAGGCATGAATTAAACTGATGTAATCAACTTGGCAAAACAAAAGAAAGCGATATCTCCTCTGCCTTCTCTGATAACTCCACTTGCCCATATGCTTCAGCCAGTCAGATTTTGTGATGAAGATTGATTGCTCCGATGCCTCAAAGCAATTTCCCAACTATGGTATGGGATAGAAATCAACTTTTGTCACTACATTCAACTTAAAATAGTCCCCTCACAGTTCTGAGTTCCACCTGGTTGTGGTACCATCACAATATGCAAAATCTAATTACAGCACTGAGACAAAATAATGTAATTTTAAGAATGAATTCTGTTACTTTCTCTTCTTGCGATAACTTTGGTGGGTTGAATCAACCAGGAAGTTTATTTTCTTGAAATTTACTCCCCTACACCAAAATTATGTGTAGCTAAATTTGGCCTCGTTATCTTTTCCTGTAGTAGCTTTGTGCGAGTGCAATACTTTCTCCATATCATTTCAAAGCTTGTTTGGAAGATAACTCTGTTGTACCTTTACAGTAGAAGTATCCCATATGAAAAATGTGGTTCGATGAACTTTCAGAATCCTTCATTTATAACTTTCTCTCTCTAAATCTACCACAACAATGCCTCAATTTGCTTCTCTTTGTCATAGTGATATTTTAGCATATTTGCATGACACACGCACTGTGTCTTCCCTCCAGCTGGAGTACTAATTCAATAATTTATTTCACTCAGTATCCTGTCAATCCTGTAACGCCCAACAAACTTTCCTTTTAACAATTCACCCCGCACTGGTGACAAAACGTCAATTTTGCCTCATTTAAAAATAAAATACAAGCAGTGGCTCTCCTCTCTACCTTTACTTTAATCACATGTTCTGCTGACTTTAAATGTTCCCTAGCTTGCTAGCATGCTGTGGTCAATATTTCGTTGAAGTTTGATGCATAATCATGGAGAGTATTTTCCGAATTTTGACCAACAAATTTCCGTTTAATGAACTTTACTCCTACATTTACCTCTTGACCATAAACTAATTCGAACGGTATAAATCTAATAGATGCATGAGGAGCAACACAAGGAGCAATCAGCACGAGTGGAACACCCCTAAACCAATCCATACTTGATGATAAGCCGTCATAGTTGTTTTTAAATGTTGGTGCATTTTTTCCAAAGCCACTTATAATTCAGGATGATAGGTCGTTGACCTTATTTTTTTTTTATCCCCAAGAAGGTCGTTACTTCTGAAAACAGCTATGACATGAATTTTGACCGCTGATCGGATTGCATTTCTTTAGGTAAAGCATGTTTCTTGGAAAAAAATGTCACTTCCTCCAAAATTCGCTTCTGTAATGTTTCCCGAAGGTATCGCCTGTTCAATCCATGTTGACATATCCATTATTGTTAGCAAGAACAGATTTCCACTTTTCGCCTTAGGGAGCTGTCCTGCACAATCATCCATAACACTAGAAAAAACGTTGCTGCAGTGATGGAATTGATGTTCAAGATGCCTGCTTGATCACTGCTTGTAGGTTGCCTATCACCTGCCATGTGTGACATGATCTATCGAATTTCATTACATCTCTATGCAATCCAGAACAATGGAAATATTTTTTCTTTCTTCTGTGTATTTCTAATTCCTAAATTCGCCCTATTGGAATTCCCAGAGCTACTCTTAATGCCCAATTTATAAACCCAGCTGGTATACCAACCTGATGCACTTACATCCATTTTTACCCGCCAGAACTTGATATGGTCACAATTTCTTTATTAACATATTGCCCTTTAGGTAGTACCATTTTGGAATACATTCTCCCTCTGTTTCTGAGTGAGCTGTCTGATATAACTATGCCATTCGTGGATCTTTTAGTTGTGGCTCTACCAAATGGCTTAAAGTAAACACTTCAGCTTCATTATCTTCCATTATTTCTCCCTGAACAATTTTATCAGAGGTCGTGTCAGCTGATTGAGCTTTAGCATGTTTCTCCTGTCTTTAACCTTGCTCTTCTTCCTGTTTCCACGTGTGAACTAGTGATCTTGTGAGTGCACAATCTGGAAACAATCCAAAATGCTCTTTCTTCAACATTTCTGTTCAATGCATAATACAGAATGCTCAAATAAAGTATGCTTCACCCATCCCAGCTGCCCAGCTATATAATGATCTAAAATAAAGTGTACCTCCACAATGGAAAATTTTGCACTCCAACAATCTCCTCATCTTTTACGGATACACTGTTTAAATTTAACTTCCGGCAGGGAAAATGTTTAGCATCTCTACAGCCCCGCTTATTAACATTTGTTCCTGCAATGCTCCCCTTGAGATACAAATAACACTACCCAATATCAGTTCGTATTGACTATCCCCTGTGTCCCTTAATATATGAATATTTTGACCTGCTCCACGCTGCACAAATGTAAAAACTAACCCTACACATACAAAACGTTTAAACAGTTCTGCAATCAGGAATTCAGAGCTCCCCCGGGGTAAGTTGTTAACACACTCCTACTTCTTTATGCATCACTGATCCTTCCTGTTTTATCTGTATGCAAACCACTGTTTTTTTGTCCTTTGTTTTTCTTCCTGTGTCTGGACCACAAGAACCACGGTACACTTAATTCCAGGATTTTTCTGCATTCCAGTTATTGCAGCAGCTTTTCCCGTTAATCTCCAGTGCATTGTCTTCGTATGCCCAAATTTGTTACAATGAAGATACCACAGGTTCCATGGGCTGCTTTCACACTCAGAACCTTCCTTTTGTGTTATGTGACAAAACTCCCTAGGAATTCCCGAATACACCTTCTCTTCCCTTATTACTTGCATTCATTTCAGCTTCTGACTTTCTGTGGTTCCCTGATTTTATAAAATCTTACGAAATAAAGGCTTATATCTATGAACTAACTGATAAACATCAGATATCTCTGTTGCTTGTTATAGTGCTTTAAGGCTTTGCTCTTTCACATGACTACTCCCGACTAATGGGACCGAATCTCAACATTTTTCCGAAAGGATTATTTCTCTTAGAGACACCTGTGTTGTCTTTACTTTTAATGCACTTATCCACAGATCAAAATAACTTTTTTTACGATCTCAAACACAATATAAGTTTGTTAAGAGCGTTTTTTTCTTGCGAAAGTTCTGCTTGTACCCCCCAGGAACCAATTCTTCTGCACTCAAAAAATCCTGTTTTACTGCAACATAATCCAATTAAATTCTTCTGACTGTGAAGCATAAACACCATGAGGTCTACCAGTAACATATTCTGTAAAAGAACGCACAATGTTCTTGTGGCCTTTAAATATTCTTAGCTATCCTTTGACATAAACTCAAGAGCGCCTCTACATCCCCGTCCTCAAAATTCGGAAGATTTTGCACGAATGTGAACCTCTCCACAGTGGGTTTTAGTTTGGAGTTATTCTCAGCATGGAAACATTCGTCAGCTCAGGTCTATGCTTTATAGTCCAGATGTTAAACTGGCATTCTCATTCTCCCTCCTTCTTCTTCTCCATTGCCCCCTTTTCTCTCTGAAGGTCGAATTTTCACATTTTCATTTATCTTTTAAATACACTTTATGTTTCTCTTTCTTTCTCTGCCCCTTCTTTTTATATTTTCTTCAGTCCCAGCTTTTTATTTAAATGAATTTCCATTGCTGGTTCAAATTTATAATTATTCATTTGTATCATAAGTCTGACTTTCTCCAGCTTTGACTAGCTCGTGTCATGTATGACTTCCAACTTCAAATGCTGGGCCATACCTCGGCAATTTTCCACATAGCCAGATAGATGCCGATGTTGTAGCTCTACTAGAACAGCTTGGCTAGGGGTGCTGCAAGTTCTGTTGCACATGTAATCAGGACTGTTGCTGGAATATTGTCAGGCCCATAGATTTTGCTCTATGCCATGCCTTCAGGAGTTTAACTTAAAATATATACCTGTCTGCTTTGTTGCTACCTATAGCCTCAACAGCAATGTATTCAACAATTCTGTTAACTTGCACTTTGGTATTTTTTTGTAACGCCATCACAATTATAGTTTCTACTCCCAGAAAAGTTTTACTTATGGATGCAGCCATTGTGTGTAGTTTTATCTCGTTAAAATCAGTCCCACAACTCCTGAATTCAATGTGCTTCTTGTAATCATACACTTTCTATTCACCAACTCCAAACCAATCAAGGACCTTCAAATATTCGGCAAAACAATCCTAATATTTTATGAAGTGACTGAAGATGTGTAACCGCGGACCAAATCCATGATGGAATCTTGATCAAGCTATCAGAAATGAGTTACCATTTATATTTACTGCAAGCTGTGTGCACTGAATTCAAAAGTAATGAATCCACAAAGAATTTTGAGATGTAGAAAAAAATCAACAATTTCTAAGCAAGATACAAATGATTTCAAGCATGCACGTCATAGGAAAAAAATACTTTCCACAATAACTCATCAAATTCCAGGATAGCATGACTCCCAAATGTACTTCATTTAAGGGTGCAGTCCAAAACAAAATTCTGAATTGAAATAGGAAACGCAAATTTACCCAACACCAACGGGACAGTGCAATTCAAAATTAATCTTCCCCGACTTCCATTTCGTTATATAGCAGACTTATGAAAAAATTCTGGAGATGTCATTACGTCTATTTCACTCAGTCCTGTTGGAATTTTCACCCACCACATAACCTTTCGTTCACCTGTATATATGTTCGGATCTTATAAATATGTAGGATTTGTTGTTCCATATGTCTTTGAATTTCTATATTCCTCATAACATTAAAACATTTATATTGCCAACATATATTTTCAGCAATGTCTGCAAAAATTAAATGCACGCACTTGCATTGATTACCTCGGTAATTTTAAACACACTAACATCCTTTTAAAATCATTTAACCCTTAATTTATCTAAAAATGCAAATTCCCTTCATACCTTACATGCTAATGCAGCGTCAATGGTTACTCTTTAGTTATGAAGCAACTGCATCTTTTGATGTTTTAAAGCCTGTAACCTGTTTGATTACAAATGTAATTAATTAACACAGAAAATGATCTATATTTACCCGTATAAATGTACTTTACAATAAAGGAGAAAAGAATTGTGAAAAATATATAATTTCATCGCAAAACAAATTGGGTATGAATGCCAAATCTACCGACCCAAGCAAGTCAATTTAATTCTGAATCA